>LWMJ02000668.1:0-12689 GCA_001693035.2 Taenia asiatica
CACACACACACACAGTAATGGCAGCAACAATGCTGTGAAAGAAACCTACCAGAAAGACTTCAACAGATCCCACTAGGTACATAGCGGCCGCCATTGAAGTGCCAAGGTAGAAGAGAATGCCCACGGCGCCACCGAATTCTGGACCGATTGACCGCGATATCATGAAGTATGAGCCGCCAGCCGGCACCTTCCCGTTTGTAGCAATCGCAGACATACTCAGAGTGGTTATTGTTGTCTGGTAAAGAAATCCAACTCGTCACATACCCCTCTGCGCACTACTACTACTACCACCACCACCACCACTACCCACTTGCACAAATGCACCCGCGCATGGCGCTGCAGTGAGTTCCCCACCTACTGCCCTCCTCATCCGAGGCACTCATCTCTGCTTCCAACATCGTCTTCTTACCTACTCTCCCACGCTCCATGCACACTGATAATAACACTGCTTTGCTCACATTCCTGTGTCTCGCAGTCTATTCAGAAGCTGCCTACGTGGTGCACATTTGACTTGCGCAGCTTACTGCGATCAAAGCATTGTCCACACGAATCCTACGCACTCACTTCCACTCAAATGTGCCACTTTTCAAGCCAATGTGCAAGGATGACACACCCATCCGTCGTGGCGGCAAGTAATCACCCCGTCCGGTGGAAGCGGATGTGAAGTGTAAATTGTGCTGTCCGACTAAACAGTCCACACCACACATCAGACACTTCAACTATGCTAGGCAACACAACTGGTCACACGAGGGTCGCAGAACTCAGCATTCGATGAACCATAAAGTCATCATGACAAAGGCGTCTGCCCGCACAGCTAAACAAACCAAGAAATTGTAGTCAACACCTACACCACCTTGTGGGGCATGCTGAAACGTGTTGACTAAGACGACATTCGCAATGACAGGCTCCACTTCAGATCGCACTTGACGAGGGTCTCAACTTATTGTGGGAATGACAAAAATGTGAAGTGAACATTGGAGGAAGAGATGAGACTCACACAGAGACAACAGAATCCCACCATGAGGAAAAACTGTAGGCCACCCGCCACGCCTGCAATCCACGGCATTCGCACGAAGAGGAGCACACCAAATATGTTTTGAATGCACGGCAAGAAGACGCCCAAGAATGTTCCCAGCTTCTGTTTCTACAGGAGATGGTAGGCAAGAAGACACTGGGGTTCAATTCGAGCGTGCGAAAACGCGGAGACAAAGATCTATTGAGTTATTTATGGTAAGAGGTGCACAACACACAACTCCGTCCCACCAAGAGACCCTTTCCACAAACCCTCCTCTCATGCACCGTATTCTTCCTAGCTTCTGTGCGAAAAGAGGAATTGGGTTGGGGAGTAGGCAGGGTGGGGATGAAGGTGGGCTAGTGTTTCTCCATCTCCCCTCCTTACCAGCTCCCACTAGTCGACTTCTTCTCACTGTTTCGGAAGGAGGGGTTGTGCTTTAACACTCTTGTGTCCACTTGTGTCCCACCAAGCGGATGGTGATAGCATTTCCAATTACTCTTTGTCCTCCAACATCTGAATGCTTCTTTTGAGAGCAAACATTTCTGTCTGCAGTTCACTCACCTCACAATGCATGCATGCATGCATGCATGCATGTCTTTTGGGAGCAAAGGCAGCCTCAGTGGTGTGTGTGTGTGTGTGTGTGTTGGTGTTAGTGCGTGTTTGCGTGGTTGATGGGGAGATGTGCAAATTGTTTTGGGGATAACTAACAATGCAATCGCTTGCACAACAAGCGTTGCATCACAAGAACCGTTCCCCACCATAGACCAGTCGACGAGCACTCTTCTCTTCATCCAACGCCCTTGAGAAGTGAATCGGAGAGGGTGAGAAGTTAAGATATGTGAGGCAAAGAAGTGGAGAAACAGTGGTTTCCAACCTTCTCATCACCTCCTTACACAGGTGGGTGAGACGCATTTCCTCACTCGCCTCCATCACCACCTCCACTTCCCTCTCCATGTGGGTGCAACCCATAAACCAACTGGTCCCTCGGTACTCACGCAAGTCATTGCCGTGGCCTCCTTCCACCACATGCATCGCTAGCCACCTAAAACAATTGCAGCGCCTAATTTGCTGCGCATTCCAAGAAAGGTAGCAGCTTCACCTTGACACACTCGCAATTGGATTCTCCTTGACAAGTTGGAATCACATGCATCAGGTTGAAGCGAAGTGTGATGAGATGGCGGTGGGTTCGAAAGAAGGAGGAACGACAATGGCAAAGAGGAGAGGAACCGGCACCGTAAACTTCGACCGATGCATATCCACCCATGCCCCAACTTGCAGGCACATAAACAGTGGCGCCATACCTCCTGGTTTCTGCAATGCTAACCCTAACAACTCCACCGAGCTCATCTTATTGCCACGTACTTCACACCGCTAAGTAGGCGTCTGAAATGCACGTCCTCCACTCTACTGTGCTTACACTATCTAGCCGAAGGTGAGGAGTGGAATTCGTCTGGCAAGTAAGTCTGTCTAGACTGTGCCTGCCTCGCATCCACATCTTCATTTTTCTTCTGCCCCACCTCTCCCATTGGACTTCAGCATTGAAAGCCACAAATGCTGATTGGCTGTGCATTCAACATTCCCACTCCACATTGGATAACGGTGTAGTGGGAGGATGGCTCTACACTTTCCTTCAAATTCTCTTACGTCTCTTCCACCATTGCGAATGCCGTTTACAGACGGCAGTATGTAATTCACAATTTACCCTTAGCAACTCACCAAGGAATAAATCCTCAATCCCAACAAGAATTATCACTGAGCAGGAATGCCTACATTTCCTTGGAAAAAATGTAACATCATATGTTAGCGTCAAAATGTGAAAAGTCAAGACCTCATTGAAAGGTTTGCCGACACCGCTTCCGGTTGGAGACCACAACAACTCCCATTTCATGGTGACAATGTGGGTTTCAGAGATTGGCCACATTAGTCTCTCCTACCGAATGGACTACAATAACAAACTACCCATCTCCAAATAGGGCTCTGGAGAAAGCTTTGTGTCCGATTGTGGGAGAAGGATGTAAGTAATGGAAAAGCAGTCATAAGAAGGGTAAGGAGGGAGAGGGAGAGAGAGAGAGAGGGAGGGCGGAAGGTGGGTAGAAGTACGCGCGCCTCCAACGTTTATGCCTGCTGGTCGCGCGACGGCGAATCAATGATTGCGTGATCCAGTCGCGCGCGAAACGCCTCTCTCGTGGATAGCTGGTAGTGTCACTTCATCAACATCATCTTCAGCACGCCCTTCCACCCACCATGTTCTAACCGCTGCCTGTACACGTCGCACTTTTACGCTCCCCTCATTCCACGCACATCTATCTGTCTGTCTAGCTAGCTCGCTAGCTAGCTGGCTAGCTAGCTGTCCGCGGCAATTGACAGGTTTACAGCACACCTGTATCCACACAACGTGATTGCATCAGAAACGCGTCAGCTACAAGCACGCACTAATATTCCGCGTCCTTTCACATGCACATCGTGCGATAGTTGTAGGCGATAGATGCTCGTCCAATTATTCGCATCGTGCACATTGCAAAAAAGACTGAGCACCATGTGAGTCAGTGCTTGTCTCCTCGTATTTCAGTTTTCCCCACTCCGAATCACGATTGGATGAGAGTGGCTGCCACTGGGTGATGTGAATGGGATAATTGTCCGATTGGCGCATGGATAAGCAGTCCTGTCTTGCAACCATTCCAGATCGCACCGTATCACATTACACTTACGTGACTCCACTTCTTCCCCTTCTTCTCCTCCACTGACACTAGCAACTAGAATATTCGTTCTCTTTGAATAACTTTACCCCTTGTAGGCTGCTTCACGGTCGGTGAAAACACATTGCTGGCTGCACAGATAACGTCGTTCTCTGCTTCCGGAGGAGTACGGATTTGTCAAAGCATAAAGGCGGGGCTTGCCGTCACATTTTTACCACAAATCAAAACTCTCTACTGCCTCCTTCTTCAATGTCCCTTTTGAGTCCGCAGCCAGAGCTCACTGCAACAGGCGACTAACCCCAATGGAAAGGCATCTATATACGTACATATTTGACCTTTTGCCAGTAATGATGTCATTCTCCACAGAACCCATCATTTTCAAGCCAAAACACTTGGGAAATTCATGTGCCTATGAAATCCATCACTGTGAGCACCCACAATTAATAAGCTCGACAGACAGCCAGTGAAAGTTGAAAGGTGGTGTGGAAATCCACTTCCTTCCCTCTGTTCATTTATGGCTGCACAGTCATTTGAGGTCAAGCTATGACCTCATCGACTTAAGCATTGGATAAGTGAAGAATGAAGGGGTTGGAGACATTGTGGTCAGCATCCCGTGTCGCCTACTTTCAACCAGCTGATCCACTCATTTTGTCATCGCCGTAACCGCCATCAAGGCTCCTATTCCTATTGAAGTGGCTTCGAAGTCTTCGGCTTCGAGTCAATTTGCCATCGGATTCAGTTTGTGGTAAAATGAACTGAGTCCAAACAAACTACCACCCAAATGGGTGCTTACTTTTCAAACGACCAAAATTTGCGGATGTGTTTTACAAGTCTGCTTACTTTACTTGAATGTGGGCATTTCCTCACTGATAGTATCCACATTTACCTCAATGTGTGGCTGCATCAATCTTATCACCGCTTTAAATGACCACGCTCCTAGGATGACATTTGTGATGCATGGCTGACCACTGACGTCTCAGCTGAATTCAACACGTTCTGTGCTTCGCAGTGCAAAGATTTGCCATCCCCAACTACCAACGCATGTCCGTGAGCTGGCCCACACCTTGTCCTCGCTACACGACCACGACGATGGTGTCGTGAGAAAGTGATCGCGGAGGTGACACTGATGAGAGTCAAGATGAATAATAGATGCACGAACAACTGAATCTCCTTAATCCACACAAGTGGGAATGAAACCAGTTTGAAACTTCACTGTACCAATCTGCCTGCCCACGTAATGCAAGTCAAAGTAGGTGAATTGAGGCACGAAGGGCTTTGCAGCTCTTCTCACGAGTCAATAGTTTCGCTACAACCATGGTCCAAAGGGGAGGGTAAATTAATCGTCTTGCGGGAGTGAAAAGCATGTAATGCCTGATTCACCTCATCACCACTGCCACAACACTCCACCCCTCTTCTCCTCCGAAATGGATAGACTCATTTGCTTATGTTGTGCACCCATGAGTAGGAGTGGGGAAGGAATGGGCGACTATTCGTGGTGTCTTTCCACCTCTCAAGGCTTGAGTTATGAAGCTGGCAAACAGAATAGACTATCAATCGAATGTGAATTCCCCAAAAGAATAGTAATGCAATGTAATGCAATGCAATGCAATGTGCATGTCCACAGAGACCTGGTTTGTAACACTTACTATGCTTATCGACGCTGACTTGATTAAAACTCATTTATAGCTAACAGGTTGCGACAAATCGAGTCGAGCCACCAAAGGCAAAGCACCAGTTAATCAAAAGTACGCACGTTTACCGCATAGCTCCCCAGGGTGGTATCTCGCAATACACAGAGTCCTGTGCATGCACTATAAAGCGTGGGCAGATATACATCAGTGCAGCTACTTTCACAACATGTGGGTTGAATCGGATAGATGCGGTCCAAGCTTCTTCACTTTACTAAGCAATGCAAACGCCACTCCGAGTGCGTAAAAGCGAACCTGGACACTTTCGCAGTAGGAGCAGTTGCGGAGGCAGGACACTCCAGTGGCACCTGTCGGTGTTTAAATCGTTTCTAGTGATTTCGACAATGCATCACTGTAATTCACTAACACAATGGGAATGCAGTGCATTGAAAGTGGGACACTCTCTAGTCTGTGTGGTGGGGTTTGTGTGTTGCAAGTGCTTCACGTGATTGGAGGTGAACGTGTTGGGGGTAGCTACTATCAGCTGTGGTTTACGTGATGTTGGTAAAGTGGGCTTGTGCTCTACACCTACATCAAGTGAGAGGTGGGTGTCGTGGTGAAAAGGACTGCACAAACGTGTTCCACTCACATGCATTTGTAGGTGACATCGAGTTTAATAAAATAAGCATAGTTATTTTTACTACTCCACCTCACGTCTTCGCAAGCCAAGAAAGACTGTCTGTGCCTGATTAACTAGTCTGTTGTGAGGATCGGCTCTTTAATGCAGCTTTTGCTAAGCAAACCAATACATCGTTGGTTACTCCCAAAGGATTCACTCGTCACGCAACCATCCATCCACCCGCCTACACAAACAAAAGCGCACATTCACACACGCACACTACTGAGGATCTTCTATACCCACAAAAGGTCGTGACATGAATTGACTACAGTTAGAATTGTTACCCAGAGGTAGAATAATTCACTTTATTAAGAGCAGAGAGTCATGGAATCTGCAATCATCGTCTGCTTCGTGCGACACAACTAAGACAACGCAATTCGAGGCTTTACACCACCGCTAGAACACAGCATTCGAGGCGGACACTGGCCCATCCTCATTCTCCTCCTCCTCTTCGGCGGCCCCGCTCACGCTCTTCCACTAACCGATTTCTCATTTTCAATCATTCACAAACGCATGATCACATGCGAGGCGGATAGTTGAGGAGTAGAAATGAGGCAGCAATGGAGGTGACTAAAGCTGGTTTGTAGAGACATGGAAGTGCGTGCAAGAAAGACACGCAGTAGGACGGATCGTTGTTGCAAAGGAGATGTTTGTTGGCAGTGCAATTTTGACCATTGCAATGAGCTGAGTAATTCAGGAAGAATTCTGCATAGTTGACCTCCTAAATGCACAGATCGAACGGCGATTCCACGTCGTCTTACGTGTCAGAATAGCGATTTTAGCACAAATTATTTACAAAGGATTTAATTGGTAAACGAATAAAGAGGTAGTGATTGTATGCTTAGTGCCTCACTGAAAATCTTTTTAAATGGTTAGTCGTGTTATGTCACAAAAGTCCAGTTTTAGTTTCTTTTTTCTCCTAGACACAGCGAAAACGTTTTAAACCCTACCTTAACCCGGTTCATTCAATCCAAACGGGTAAATGTTGACAACATTGACAGTTTAACCCCTTAGCACTTCAAAATGCTGCAAGAGACTGCGTGGAGGAGTGGGTCAGAAGATCTTAAACATATCAAAGCAGCCGTACAGTGTTTAATAAAATTTGACCTCCACCTTCTGCCAACCTACACCCATTACGAACTGGGAGCAATTAAAACGCCTCTGTCTTCGTTTCGTCAAAATCTGTGCACACCATTAGGATTGGCAATTTTTCGATTCATCTTAAATACCTGTCATCTGTTCTTCAAATAAGTTTCAAAAGTGAATAATTGCATACGACTTACATCAGGCTAAATTGACATGCGCGGTTTTGCTTGGCCTTAAGTAGGTACAAATACCCCGTAGGTAACAGTGGGGTTGCTTTGTCTATACATGGTTAAATGAGAAAATATATGGATAGACTTTTACGGTCTGCATGGGTGCGGAATGTTTGACTACAGTCAAGAGACCTAGACACATGTGCAGGTGGAAAGGGGATACATTCTCCACGAATGTAGAAATCGCTTTTAGTCCCATTCATTTGCCTCACAAATGAGCTCATAATTATAAGGTCAGTACATGCAACTACGCTGCACATTTAAAAGCATGTCACAAGGTTCCCCAACCTGTCGGTGCTTTGCGCCGGTTTTAGGGACTTGAAGATGAGGTAAAGTAACAGCAGGTCGTTATCTGCTACGCGTATTGTTGAAGTCGTTGAGAAGACAGCCAAAGCTGACGTGAATGCTAACAATGGTGGCTATTAATCCATACACAATACTGATTATCACCTTTCATTTATCCCTTTGTAATTCATATTATCGATGGGAGCAAACGACTTAGAATGGGATATATTCGTTAAAATATAGTAGTTCAATTTGTGTATTTTATGTATAACGGCTTTTACAGAAGAGAATACAGGCGTTAAGGCATTTTAACGACAGCTTAACAGGTTGAAAGAGTTATGATCGGTCGGCTGAACAAGATAGAAGGGTAATCCTATTCAAAAAACAACCGTGCAGTTAAAACGCTTCACTTAAAGTGGAAAAAATTACAATGCTTAAAAAGTAATTTTGACCTTTGGTCTAACTTGAGAATGAAAAAGCGATTTGACTAGGAAGTAATCATAGAAGAACACAATTTTGCCTACCAATCCTCCAATTTACTACACAAGTAGAGCCTTAACAAAGGACACCACTTGTTGCACTGTTTTTTTCGATTACTTCTGTTAATTCCACTCACTTCCTAATTTTCTTTGGCCTTGGCAACTTTTCCATTGAAAGGTAAAAACACATTTACTGAAATTGGAAGCCTTTTAATACATGCATTTGGAAAATCAAAAGGATTTTCGGAATAAGGGTAGTAACATGGACAAACACCAAACAAACTGAACAAGAAGTGAGGAGTAGGAGAGTTCTCAGTCAGGCTCTTACTGCTATTCTTCAACCATTCAGTGCAGCAGGACACGCTAACGCTTCACTGAGGCAGTCACGCACACAATTTGGCGCAATATCCTCCCACGACAATAAAATTTACTAGTTTCTTCTCCACTTTTTGTCGGTGTGAACTCAGGCATTTAGTCATTTCAAAGACTTTGGCAGAGGGTTAAGGTTGCATGCTCTGTTGGTGTGATCAACACGCATTACAGATTGATCAAGTTGATTGGGCAGCATCAACCTCAGAGCAACTATAACCAGAACTAATGGAACATGATTTCTCGAGAAAACTCTCACCTCTAGATAAAACCTGACATTTCAGTAATGACCACCACATCTTCAGCAGTAGATCAGAAGCACGCTGATAGCTTTAGCGCACAGTTCTTCAGCAGGACGCAAAGCTTAAGCACTCCATTTAGACTTAAACCAGAAGTGCACTGAAGATTTTGCCATTTGTTAAGGAGGAGTCAAATGAGAGGATGAACTGATCCAGAGTACATGCAACAGACCATAAACTGCACAGTGCAGACAATCGTCGGTGTGAGCTGAATATTTGATGCATTAGGGACGGGCATGATTTATGCAAGTCCATTCCCTCCATTGGAGGTGAAGGTTACTTGCTCTCAACCACAGGTCTTCTTCTCATGTCTACTTTCGCCAGCCCATCACACACCCACGGACAACTAGAGGCGTTTGCCTTTCACACAACAAAGAAATAACAACACTCAGTTGTCAAAATCTCCCCATTACAGGCAGAAGTGAATAGAACATACCGCCTTTCTTGTCGCTTGTTTGTGCCTCAGCAATTTCGTCTCGTTGGCTGTGGGCTCAATGCCTCCAGTGTAGGCGGAAAGCTTGTGAATTACTGAAGGTAGGGGCGGACGTGTACCATATTCGTGCTGTAATTAACAAAAGATGCTATTACATCCCCACTCAGTGGAGCAGGCAATCCATCTTAATTTACCTTACAAAACACACCTAACAGATCTATTCATTACCCAGAGAGAGGGCAGTGATTTTGCAAGCCCTTTGCCAATCAAGGAGCACGCAATCCTTCCCACCCGCAGCAGACACTGCACGATGGAGATGACAGTAAAAAGCTACCCCTCAATCGAACAATGGAGCGCTTGCACAACTACGCATTTGTGTATCAGCTACGGGTGTGGCATCGCTCCTCCAGACAACAATATTCACTATTTATTTGTTGGAGAATAGGGAGGCACTTCATTTTGGCTCACGTGAGGATGACTACACACCCCACTACCCTCATCGGACGAATTAACAACTACTACGGAATGATAGGAAAGCTCAATGTTCCGTCATTAACAACTGCAACAAGCACTTGTACGTGGTAAATGTACTTCGCTACCCGAACGCACAGGTGAAAACAAGGTGCACATGGAAGTATGCCCCAGTGAGAGGATTAGGCGGTGAAAACGGGACCACATTGCCATCTCATTCTCGTTGTCATATGTCATGAGTCATCACGCGCCCCGTCACATGAGTCATCACAGTTGAGGGGGTCGGTGCGGTGGATGGACGCACGAACAGAGCGTTGGATCGTTCAGTGGAGAGCAATTCCAAATTCCATGCACTACGTGGGGCTTTTGAACCCTAAACAGGCCATTTCCACTTTCCCACGTCAATGTTCCACTGTGTCACGAAATCTCACCACGACACGCTCCCAACCTATAAGCATGTCCAACATGTCCCGTTATCTCAATGCTTCAAGAGTTGATGCACAGTGAAATGAAAGAAATAAAAAGGGAACCAAGTGATAGAAGGAAAATGTACATTTTCAACAAATGAGATGCCGACGCGACGTCATCAAAATAAGACATGGTCGATAGCACAGACGATGACCTTGTGAAGATAGGCGTGGAGCATCACACGTGAAAGTGAGTTTAATTAGGTCAATTGGCTTGTCATTCCTCAGGTCATGGAGTCCACACCCAAGCCCAACTAGAGGCACTTTGAACTCTGCCTCCAACTCTCCCTCAATGGGCGTGAAGCGCCCAAACCAATTGCACATTTCTTCCCCAATCTTTTGCTAGTGCTAAATCCTCTTTTCTCCTCACTGAGCAAGAGCCTTAGCCGACCATCTGCCTCTACAACAAACCGCTTCTTGTCTTTTCCCAGGCCCTGCCCAACTACTTTCATTCCTCTACCAGTGAAGAGGGCACTGGTTTCTTCCCCTAAAAAGAGCGATCAACAGCACCTTGTCGTTCAAGCTTGGGTCTCAAAAGCCACACAATTGCCCGAGGGTCTCACCCTCACTTCGCTCTCAGTGGTGTGACCTCAATAGACTTTTCCTCACGCTCTGGCAACAAGTGATTGAAAGACCCATTTGTCATCATTGTCATGTAACAATGTCCCAGTCGTCGAGGTAAATCTTGTCATTGGGTTAACTACTTCGTTCGGATTTGTTATCGTCTGGCTAAGTTACTACAGCCACTAAGCCATGATTTCTTGGGAAAGCTCTCATCCATAAGTAAAACCTGTCCTATCAGCATGCCCACCACGTCTTGAACAATGAAACAGAGACACGTGGATCGCCTTAGTCGACATTTCTTTCTGCACAACTCAGAGGCTATTAATAGCCAAACACTCTGTCTGGATCAAAAGTGGAAGCATATTTACAGATTTGTCATTTGATGCGGAGCAGATGGATGAGACGCCGAAGTGAGCCAGGTCACGTCGCGCTTATGGAACCAGAGAATGCACAGCACCGACAACCGTTGGTGTGGGCCGAATCTTTAACGCATTAAGGACAGGCATGATTTGTGCAAGCCCATCTATTCACTTGCAAGTGAAAGCCACCTGCTCTTAATCACGAGTCTTAATCACTTTGGCCTCTTCTCTCAGCCCATCACACATCCACTGACAATTAGGAGCATTTACCTCTGACCCAAATTAACAAATAGCAACTCCTAGCCGTTCAAATCCTCGTATTGCAGGTGGAAGTAAATCGAACATACCACCCTTCTTATGACCTCGTAGTGCTGCATCACTGCCCCTCATTACTGCGAGATGGCATCAGATTTGTGGTGTGATGGGTGATTGGTTTGTGGCATGGCGATTTGCGCTGATGGGCAATGAGAGCGCACCCATTCCTGCTGTGCAACACGAGGTTTGCAGTGACTGCCAATACGGCTTTGGTGTCGCCAGTCCAACTATCCACAAATTGGTTCATGTGGACCGGGCCACTGCCGCAATCGGCGTTCTGTTCGTGTAGGTGGTGGTGGTGGCGGTGGTGGTGGTAGTAGTAGTAGTAGTAGTAGTAGTAGTAGTCGGCCAGGCGGATTCCTCCTCGTTTCATTTACGCATCAAGTCCAACCAGCAGTCCTTCCACCTCCTCACTTTGTTGCCAAGGACAGGATCGTAGTCAATCATTATGCAAGGAAATCTCGGTGCATGTAAGATCAAACATCAACAGTAAGTCAAGTGATGTGACTGCCTTAGCATTTCGACTTCCTCTTCTACCAAACTATCCATTTAACTTTGGCAATGGGACAGCTTCCACAACCAGCAAGTGCAGAACCGTCCCTACTCTTCTACCCACCCAAGGATCGAAGCAACCCGAAGGAGCTCCTCTCAACAAACTACCTACGGCTGCATGCTTCGCTGACAACACAGGTTTGCGTGTTGTTAAGGCAATGCAATGCAATGCGATGCAATGCAATGATAATGATCATAATGATGATGATGATGATGATGATGAGGAGGAGGAGGAGGAGGAGGAGGAGAAGGAGGAGGATGAGAAGGAGAACGAGAAGAGCAGAAATGAGCATATATATTCTATCTGTCCTTCCAGTGGTAGGTGTATTTCATGTCTATCCCACAAGTCGTGGTGGCGGCGGTGGCGTTGGTGGTAGTGGTGGTGGTGGTGGTGATGGTGCTAGAGATGTTGGTGTTGGTGTTGGCGATGGTGGTGGTGTTGGTGGTGAGGTTGACGAATCACATACGCACGCACATTACAATGAAAAAACCAAGAACTTACAGAGTAGAGGTTAAAAGCAAGATTGTCCTAGCAATTTTGAGGGGGAGTGAGGGAGGCAGTGAGGGAGGCAGGGTGCAAAAGAATGACATGTGATGGGTGTAGGGAAGATGCAATAGACAAGGAAGCATGTGTGTTGAAGAGGAAACATAATCTCGGAGGTGGGTTTGCATGAGCATCCATTTGGCCATTCGCTTAGTGAAGCACATCCAACCAACGATTGGAGTTGGGATGTGCATTGGGATGCGTGTGAGGCTCCACGG
>LWMJ02000668.1:12765-36366 GCA_001693035.2 Taenia asiatica
GAGGGGAGGGGAGGGGAAGGGGAAGTGGCGGCAATAGTAGCACCACTACTCCTTGTCACCTCCCTCCAAGCGTCTACTCAGCGAAGGCCGTGATCACCTCACGGCCCGAACCACGAATCAGTATGACGCGTTGTAGGCCGTCGGTCAGGGTCTCCACATACTCCATGTAGTAGAACTCTGAGCCCGCACTCTTTGGCAGTGCAGGCAGATTAATCAGCACGGCAGCCGCATCCGCAGAGCGTTCAACTATCAGTTCGTTCAAGCGTTTCGCACTATGCAGTCGGCGTGGCGACGACTTCCTACAACCCACGTCAAAACATCTCGTTCCATGCTTACTGACACATCGGCACAGAATGGCACTGCTTTTTTAGGTGATGAGTTTAACCTCGTCAGGATGGCAACCACTATCTGTCTCCTAACCTCAATGCATGCACTCTGCAATCATTGTTGCAAGCGAAAAAAGACAAAATAAAGGGCAACCATCAGGCAACGGCATTTGACGGGTGGATGGAAGCACCCGAGGTACGCACTTTTTACCAGAAGGACTGTGAAGGCCCTCGGCATTGTCTGACTCCCCATCACCACCAATGGCAGCACGTAGGGCCGACGGCGAGAACGTGTATTCGTTGAGGCGTTGGTTTGCTGAAGCACTGTTTTCTGTCGACGAACACGACTCGTCCTCCTCATCATTCCCACCGTTCTCCCTCTCCCTCTCCCTCTCCTTCTTCTTCTTCTTCTCCTTCTTCTCCTTCTCCTTCGCCTTCATGCCACCACCTCCCTCAGCAAATGTTACGCTGTGCTGATTCATGCTCCTCCTGTCATCATCCTCACTCGCATGCTTTCCCCCGTCGTCAGCGTCGGCGTCGGCGTCGGCGTCGGCGTCGGCGTCGGCGTCGGCGTCATCGTCCTTCCCCCTCCCCACGTCTTCTTTCTCCCTCTTGTCACCAGCATATCTCGCCATTTTGGCCCCCTTCACTGGGCTCAGCAGATGCCCATCCGTTCTACTCTTCGACTGAAGGTTAAAGACAAGGCATCACAACCTATAATTAGCACCAACGGTGACTGTGGTCAGTGAAAACGGAGTCTAGGCAGGGCGAAGGAGGGGGGTGGTGGGGAGGGAGTGAAGAAGCAGTACTTTCGGACGTAGGCCCACTAAAAGCCTGACTGTATAGTAGGGACAGTAAGAAGCACACGTCTATTGAATGCACAAAGGCGGTCGGGAAAATCAAGACATGAACACACACACACGGGGAGTAAGCGAACATCAACTAATTGAACATACCGCTTTTCGACGCTGCGAGGATGCAAAACGGACCTCTGTGATAAGCTCCATTACAAAGCTATTGCAAGGTGAAAGCTCCAATGCACAACTCAGTTAACCGACACTATGTGCAACGAACTTACAAACACGGCTGGTTAGAAATGAGCTGTTAGAGGGAGAACAAAATGCACACACAAGTGACACAGCATCCACAATCACTACACTGAACTGCGCTTACTGTGAAGGCTGTGAGTAGAGGGGAGGGCTTACCTCTCTTCGTTCATCACACGTCGCGTTCGCGCAGGAGTCCTGTGCAGGCCCACTAATGAAGACTTTGAAAATGGACGGCTTCTTTGCTGGTTTTTGAGGACAAGGCATCTCGCCATCAGCACCTTCGCGCACACCCACATAGTGCTCGTCAATCACTGCCTGCAAATCCGTCTTCGATGCTACGTCCTGGCACTTCATCTCCTTCAGCAGCTCCCTCCTCTGATCCGCAGCAACGGTGCGTTGCAACGCATAAGCCGAGATGTCTGTTTTGGACTACAATTGGAGGGAAAGGAGGAGGAGGAGGAGGGTGTCATGAGTAGTGCAGCACAGATGGCAGACGTGGACGTGGTGTGTGGCCAAACCCACCATTTCGACTATTTCCACCTCGGCTGAGATGCGTAGGTCATAAATGAATCGCGCCATGACTTTCTTCAACACACCATTTGTATCCGGCTCACCAGTGACCACGAAAACACGCAGACGACACTTGCACCACACCCGATTACGGAGGAGAAGGTAGGCAGTGAGGAGTAGGATGCCACCGTCGTGAACAATGAACCAGAGGTCGACAGTACCAGTGAGTGCAGCATCCTTGGATTGGGGAAATGCCTCAATGAATCTGGGCATCAGAATGGCCAGACTGCAGGCTTGTGCTGTTCTCAAGATGGCTATAATCGCACCAAAATCACTCTCAACAGCAACAGCAACAACAACAACAACACCAACACCAACAACAACAACGGCCGCATGCATGAGAGCTTATGGTAGAGGCACGAGTTTCAACTGCCCCTTGTCAGTTCTATTCTCAGACAGAGGGGAATGCACTTTCTGCATTCACAATCGAGTGGAGTGAAAGGCCGTTTATTGTGAGGAAAAGACACAACTGGCTAAGCATCACTCCACCTCTTGACTCCCCTCAAAACATTGCAGCGGGGAGGGAGGGGAGGATGGATGGATGGATGGATGGATGGATGGATGGATGGATGGATGGATGGATGGATGGATGGATGGATGGATGGATGGATGGATGGATGGATGGATGGATGGATGGAGGGACGTAGGTAGAGAGAATCACACAAACCCTTCTGATTGCCTCAAGGTTTGTCCCTTTACCTACTACTTACAACGCATGTGATTAGGATGAGGTCTACTTTGTTGGCGACGCAAGATGATGGGTGGCGTTGTCTGTGACTCCCACAAAAGCCACCTCTACAGATTCGAGTCAATATCAAGCAAACAGTCCGTTGTTCCCATCGCCTGCACCACCCTCCTCCCACTCTCAGTTTGTCCCGTCATTGTGATCCTTGAAAAGACGTATGGGAGAGGCATTAATCAAAACCCACCCTAGAGTGCAAATGCTTGTCGCTAGTCGGTCCGTGTTGGTCACTAACTCTCGACGAAAACGTGTGGTCATTTGATCTCACAAGTGACTATATGTGTCTGAGAGCAGACAAGACGTCTTACAATGACCCTCCGACAACTGCCACCAAAGGACCGAAAGAAGGAGCAGGAGCAGGAGCAGGATTAGGAGTAGGAGTACAGGGAGTTACACAAGTGACGCACAAGTGAATTGCAGTAGTCGAGCGTTCTCCTTGTCCTCACTTTGCCTCCAATCCTCCGGGTAGGTGAGCAGGATTGTGTTGTGACGCAAATTTCCCAGACCCGCAGACTGTACCCTGAAATAGAAGAAGAAGAGAAGAAAGAAGAAGAAGATGATGATGATGACGACGGTGGGCGGTATGCGGTGTGCGGTGCAATCCGTTTCATTTGCGACACAAGTCCTCCTCCTTCCCTCCCCACGACGACAAGATGGCAAGGCTTGAATGCTATGCTACGCTATGCTATACTATGCCATGAGGTTATTAGCGAACCGCCTGCATGTGCACTGTGCACACTGGTGGATGAAGAAAGTGGTGAAATGATGCTGCTGCTGCATGGTGAGAGGAGGTGTTAGCACCAACGGTTGGCAAAATGTGGCTCAAGTGCACAGCGGCGATTGTAAATGCCACCTTCTGATTCTTCATTAGTAGTTGTTTAACAAAAATGTCTGCAAATTGCACAACCTCTCACAATAGTGATGTTGAGGCGCTGCAGCATTCAGCGCTACCCATCACCCCCATCCCCACTCACACACATTGACGTAGAAACGGTTTCAATAAGATGGTGATGGTGGGGAAGAAAGGGGAAGACTTACATATTCTTCATGCCCTCGGCAACGGACTGGGCGACGATAACGCTGGCAAGTCCTTTCACACGGCATTTCACTAGCTGTTCGTCCAGCTGCGTCTTCACCACCTCCACATCATCCTTTCTGGCACAGATGTCACCCTCCAGAATGGTCGTCACCAGAGTCAGACCTACAACGCATAATGTGAACGCTCAACGCCATTTCCTCTAGGAGCATCCAATCATGGCATTTGCGCGCACGTCAACTGCTCGAGGGAGCACATCTACGGGCTCACAAAAGCAACTACCAGAGGCATGTTGTAAACCAGTAGAAGGTATTGGCATGCAACTTTAAAATGACGGAAAGTGCACGCAGCATTTGCACTTTTTAAATGTGTCCCGCGATCCGACAAAGGCGTTAATGCGCCTCATGAAGAAATCACAGTGTGGAGAATATGGAGAGGTTTACAACGAAGGCAGAAGCAGGGCATTGCCTGATCATATCGCTTGCAGTGTGCACGCACCTTTGCCAGCTTTCAATTGGCGTACGAGGTGGAGGAGATTGGATTCACCCACTGAGAGGTCGTTTCTCACGGGAACGTAGACCAGTAGTTGAGGTCGCCAATTCTTCGTGTGGATGGGCTTTGTGCCCAAAGCCAGGATAGCCCGAGTTGCCGTGGTGAATTGCAGTCCTCGCGTTGCGTCGCCCCACTCCTTCGATGCTCTGTTTTGCCACAAAACGCCATCGTCCATATTGAAAGAGGCCAAAGTTAAATGTCATGCCCAATGGAAGAATATCCACTCATCTACTCATCAACTTATCTACACCTAAGCATCATGCATGTATTCCCTTTATTTGGTTTGACGTTTCATCGTCTGTTACTCAGTGAGTGCTGAGTGGAGCGCACGCTGAGATGGGGCAGGGGCGACCACAGTGCGGTGCACAGTGCACTTGCCCACCGTTCTGGGTGTGCAAACGTGAATCGGGAAGAATGTACGTTCCACCTACCCCATGTATTCGATGTACTTGTAGATGCCACCAGCTATAGCCAGAGCAGCCAAGGCGTAGTACCAACTGGAGATGAACATCAGAGTGAGACATATGCAAACGCCCACACTGGATAGGAACCTTGTGCAAAAAGATGAGAAAAGATAAGAATAGAAAGAAAAGGAGATGTTGCTGCCTTCATGTCTGCCACATCGCTTCCCTCACTTCTTTCGTGAAAACACTCAACTAAGTGTCGCTTTCGATGCTAGCTTAGCAAATGTGGACCTATTTGATTCACTTTTGTCCTCAAACCATCCCAACACATGTCGCCAAACGTCCAACTATCCTTGTTATTAACAGCATCACTTAATTAATCCGAATGGTGATTATTGCTATGCAACGACTCAGCGTTCTCTCTAAACACAAGGATTCCTCAGTCTCCGTCACGGGCTCCACTTCAGCCTGGCTGCTACCTTTAGACTTACACGGATGAGTGTTTGCACAGGCTCACTACGAAGAGGTCAATGTGGCGGTAATTTGGACTGACCTCCCAATCTCGTGCATCTGCAGCGACACCAGAAATAGACAACGGGACAGCCTTTGCCGCACAGCCATCCACGGTGCTTAATTACCTTGTGTGAGCAGCATATAGTGCGTGATTGAGGTAGCCAGTGGATGGGTAGGTAGGTAGTTGGGTGGGTAAGTAGGTGAGTGGATGGATGGATGGATGGATGGATGGATGAATGGATGGATGGATGGATGGATGGATGGATGGATGGATGAATGGATGGATGGAATCCAAATGCACGGTTCAACGGCATTGAAATGCAAGGAAATAGCGGTAATTGTGTGATCAATTTACCAATGGTGATATTTGAATCGGGGTCTCCAGCTAGGCTCCTTGAGGTAGTCGTTCAAAGCCGTGGCCAAATTGACGAACCCATAGCAGAGAAGGAAGAACCTCAAGATTACCAATGAAATCGTTTAAAGGCGCTTGTGATAGGAAAACACGTGTGATAATGGCAAAATGGATCTTCTAAATGCATGCATTCCTTATTGGGGATGAGCTGCATCAAAGTTGGTGTTCAGCATGGCAAAAGAAACATGCACGATTCTTCAAATTAAAGGGCAACGTAGAGCAACATAACCTAATAAATATGCTGAAGAGCCTCCTCAATGGGATCTGCCTTCCTCTCCTCCTCATCAGTACCTGTGACAAATTAGGCGTGTTGGAGGCTGAAAGGAATGCACTCGTCTCCCTCCCAGCAATGAAGCTACAGGGGCGAGTTCAGGAGGAGAGTGCTTGCATGATTGCCATTCACTCCTCACAATTACATTTGGGCGACCTACTACCGAATGAGAGTGAGAGTAGCAATGTGGCTCATAGCACGCTCAGAAGAGCAGGCTGCCCAGAACACGCAGCGCCAAACATGAAATTCCATCCCAATTACGGTGCTAATTTCAGTGGTTGCAATTCACATCCCCAATTAATTATGTATGCATTCCCAAGTGGTGGGTGCACCAATGACACCCACTCCACTCACCTGCCACCATCCAGCTACTCTTTGCCATAAGCTCACGCATTCACCTCCTAATTCGTGCTACTGCAATCTCACCGGTCGCAGTGTCACCAACTACATTGCCATGTAGTTCAGTGCATTCAGGCGTCAACTGATTCATGTTTAGTGAGGTGTAACGCAATCCGGTTGGCCAAACTTGTCTTCACTCAATTTAGGCTCAAGCAGATTATCTCGAAGTAGGGTGCAAGAAAGTGTTGCCCACGCAGCTCCACACAAATCCTCCCGATTTCCAATGGGACACAAGCTCTATGCCTACTTCTATTTGCCAACGGACTCGCAAACCCGTACGCCAAATGAATGCTGGTTGGCTTCCAGTTGACGTGAGTTTGATTCAACAGCGCACGCGATCGTGAAATACGGCAACTTAACTCAAGTGAATGCAACCACTCCATTATGGGCCAATAGTCTTTTCATTCCACTCCATTTCGTTTAATTTCATTTCATTACAATTCACTTCATTCCATTTCACTTCAAACCCTCACATGCAGCAAAACATCGTTTTGGTGAGGTTAGAATAAAAAGTGAAGTCCCGCACCCAACGAGTGAACTTTCGTTGAGCAAATGCAATTATCCGCTGCTTCGTTGCCCCATGGACGGTGACCTAACCAAGCCCCAGTCTGCATCTTCCTCCAAACACCAGGCGGCCAGCGAAGCTAACCTGCTTGCGTGGAATGACTTTAGCCACGCCGACAGTGCAGCCGCGACAATGAAGGGAAGATGGAGAAGCAGCGGCAAGAGAGTACGGTGACCCAGACCTCTGCGTTCACGACGTGTGGGTGGGCGTATGGCACACAACTTACATGGTGATCAAGGGCGTGATAGCGTCGATGGAGGCAATTAAGGCGGCACTCTGACTGATGGCGTAGGTGAGCAATTGGGCACGCAACGGTTCACCACGCTTTGTAACCACCTTGAAGATGGAGAGGAAGGAAATCACTTCGTCTTGAGCAATTGCCTGCAGCAGGCGAGGCGCTCCTAAAATAGTGCCACACATGATTCATAGGGATTGCCGCCTTCCAATACTCATCGTCAGAGTCAACTGATCTGCTTGAGTTGTGGCGAACTCCCACTCTGAATGACAGCAGTCAGGCCCAGTGCAGGAGATTGGAGCTGTCGCAGCACATTCACTCACGACCACACGATTGATTAAGCGCCTTCGTACCGCGACACTTGACAGGAGAAGATGAAGGTGGAGGAAGGGATGACTGATTGCTCCTAGGGCGTCCTCCCACTACTTCTCCTCCTGTCATCTACAATTTTCTGCCGCCCTGCATTAGACCCATGATTACAGCGAAGCTAATCAAGGAGAACCTCTGCTTTCCCCATTCTACTCTAAGCGACAGCCAAATTCAGAAGCCTCAGTCTACTTTGGCAACCACGTCATCATCTATGGGCAAGTCGGAGACCTGCGCACACCCCACTGTAAGAACTCAACGAATGCAGGACTCTCAATGACGCTTTTTACTCATTCAATAGACAACAGAAAAGCTAAGCGAAACGGTTCGCATGCCAACTAATGGTGGGTGGCACGTGCGTGACCACGCACTTGCCAAGGCGCCTGCTTCGCCTGCCTCGCCTGCCTCGCCTGCCTCGCCTGCTTTTTACCCAACACCGTCTACCTCCACACGGGTAAGAGCCTGATGCAGATAAGGAGGAGGGTTGTGCAAAATCCACTTCTCCCAAGCCACATTTACAGCCACCCAATGGCCACTCTCGTGCTGCATTCTCGACGACCTTAAAGGGGGGGTGATTTGGCCGTGATGCCAATGCCAAGACAGTAACGCCTCACTGATTGCGCTTCCCAAAAGCCACTGCACTAATTCAACTAAGCTGCTGCATAACGCTGACAAAGCTGCGTCCCAAAGCAAGTCAGCTGCATAAAGCACGTATGAATTTGGCAGTTGAGGAGGAGCAAGCAATAAAGCACCTCCAATGCATCGCATACTTGTGACAATGTTACAGTGCTCCACAAATGACGAGGCACTTTGTAGTGTGCAAGCGCTCACAGGAGCTAGGACGTCATGCCAAATAGTGAGGAATTTCAGCGTCATCGAGATCATTAGCGCTTCCAACGAGGTCGTCCAAACTCCCTCTCCCCGTCCACGATGGTGAACACGACAAGCAACTTAGGCAATCTGATTGAAATCACACAACTTGAGAAGCTTGCACTGCGGTCATAGAGCAGGCTATCTCACCTGTGAGACATTGAAGACCGGCTCCGATGCTCGCCAGTAGGGTGCCGATTCGAATGACCCACGAATGTGGCCACGCAAGTGCCGCAACTAGCATCTCACCGCCCATTGATTCACCAAACCTACAATGCAACCATTCGCATACATGCGTCGCAGCAATGTGACTGCGTTCTGGTGAGAAGTGAGAAGTGAGAAGCGAGAAGCGAGAAGTGCGCCTTACTTATCTCGAAGAACACGACCGTCGGCAACAGCAGGGAAGAACAAGGTGGTTGAAAGATCTAGTGGCCAGCTTGGTCAAGGAAATCTCCACTGTCACCACGCACTGATGCTGCTGATAAAGCCAAGACTATAGACACGAAAAATGAGCCAATTCGATTCCTGCAATTGTGCTGCCCTTCAATGCTAAATGGAGTGAAGCATGGATTGTTGAAAGGATACACACAAAACTGGTGAACATAACGGCACACAGCGTCCCAACAGGAATGGAGAATTGAGGGTTCGCCAAATCGCCAGATCGGTTCGAACCTGCCATCAGACCTGGCAAAGAGAGTAAAGATACCGCAGACAGTATTCAATGCGTCTGCATTCTCCGATCGTCTGCATGAACCACAAAGATGTCCAACAAATAATCTTCTCCTCTCAAACCGCAAACACACTTCCAAGTAATGCCTTTCCTTCTCGGTTAACACCACACTAGATGCCCTGACATCTTCAACGAAGCCTTGCAATGTCCCAAAGCTTGCTTTGCAAAAGTGGTGCCGCCTCCAACGCTGCCATGTGCCCATTCGCAATGTCCATGTCGTCTGCATTGTGACGTCTTGTTGGTGGGCCACCAAACGGTGTAAAAGCCAATGGCATTTGGTAAGGAAACCAACCTGTGCCAACCAGTGTCAGCATGACAAGGGGCACTTCATCTATGGCGGTTCCATTATCAGTCCATGGGTGGACATGAGTTGAACACTCAAAACAGCCCAACAAAATCGGCCTACGCTCATGAGGTCCACTGATGCTTTACCGCAATCAGGGATCCCATGTGTATTTGCATCAACTCAATTCCCTCAACGCTGAAAGAATGCGTGTGACGAGTGCAGTTTGGACACATTGCCTACTAGGAGGGTTGAGAAGAGCGCTGTTAAAAAAGGACGTGTGCACAACGTACCAGTCACCGAGGGGAAGAAAATAGCGATCAAGATGGTAAAGCTGGTGGTGATGTCAGCAATGGCAGACGCCTGGCCATACTTCGCGCTGGGTGGGAAGCTAATCTCATCGTACGATTGGCCTGCCTCCCGATAATGAGCCGTGAGAACATTCTCTAAAATCACGCAAACATCTCCACATTACTCAGTCAACTCTCCCCCGATTCTCCGTCAAGCCCACTTTGAGGTGCACATAAGCTCACTCCTCATTCCAATGCTCATTTCGCCTCGTGCATTTCGCACTCTGTAGAAACTACTTCTCCCTTCCCTCTCTTCACACTCCTCATGCTAGCCATGCTTTCGACTCAAGTGTCTGCTTACAAATGCTTGCCCGACGATGTCGAGCGACTAGAGTGTTGTAGCAGAGAAGTAAATAAACGAGTAGTACTCCTTCTTCACACATGGCAACCAGCAGACGCCACAGGTCTGCTACACATACACCACTCAGTCACTGCTTCTACCTTGCTTGTCGATGCCTTATTCTGTCAACACCTCACCTCAGCAGACACTTCTGCCCCACGTGAAAGATAACTCACACAACACCCAACTAACCCCGTGTTGGCAAACGAAAGCTCACCGTAGAACATGTTCGAGGCGAGACCTGGAATGGCGGCGAATTCGGTGACATTGTTGTCGTTAAAAAATTCACATGCATCAAGCGAATTGTTGCGACCACAGTAGAGGTGGTAAAGTGGACCAGTGATGTTCTTGTGACACTGCAACGTCCCATTCTCCAGTATCCGTGATTTGGCAATCAGGCGACCTCCAAGAGCACACACACTGTGGTGAGTGAAAGGGAGTAGAGATGGCAATGAGAACCACTGGAAATAGCCTTCCATATAGTAACACTGCACACCTTCTATTCGAGGCAAAAAAGCAGCCAAATGAGGGACTTAGATACGTGATCATGGTAAGTCACATCATCCTCATCTAAGCAATGACCATTTTGATACATTGTCGTGAGGCGGACCATGTGTCAGTGTAACATCACCTCTGCTACCCTGACAGCACGAGTAGCAGCATCGAAGTTGAGCAATGTCGTAAATTACTCAACTGTCACAAGTCTCCCTACATTATAAATGTACTTGATTTCATTATTACTGAATGCCTTTTGCATGTGCATTTGTGGTTCTGGCCACGTTTTGGAGGGACTTGAGTGCTACAGCAAGGACAACTGCTTTATGGGGAGTGACTGGCAATGCTTGAAGCCGTCTCTCACACACCCAACCACTATCTGCCCACGCAACATTATTATTATTATTATTATCATCATCACCATCATCTCCATCACCCATAATGAGTTGACTTAACTATATTGCATCAGCGAAATGGATGCTGATGTGGCACTGTGAAACTTCCTCCATCACACAGTACTCGGGCAGGATGTGAAGGGCTGACGTAGAGATGAGCTCGTGCACTTCCAACATAGTTGACAGGTCGGGCCGTTTTGCAAAGGTGCAACGCTGCAACAGTGCAACGGTGGAGCTCACACTAAGCTCTTACCAAAACCAGGAGTTAAACAACTTATCGAATTGCTGCGTCAAATCTCAGTGCACCGAAATAGAGGGCAAATATACATTTATGCACTAAGCATGGGGGTTGCCTGATAGCAGGAAGTGGATAGTCTGCATTGCAAATAGAATAGCAAGGAAAAAGCTATGGGTAGCAAATATCTACTCCCTCCCCACACAAGCTTTGGCCATGCCATTTTGCACTTCAACGAAGAGAGGAAAAAACGCCACCTATGAACTTACACATTCGCATTGGTGGAAGCAGGTGACTACCTAATGTTACAAAGAAGACAACACGCCACACAGATACTGCGTGAAACACTTTACTTGATGCTCATCAAGTCCTTCGGCAAATGCCCGTGTAGATTAGGTAGAATGCTCGGGACGACAGCGCTTAGTAAGCATATGGAAAGCATATTTGTGAGGAAACAAACGCCAGGATAAAAGAGGAAGTTATAAAGGGACTGCATATGTAAGACTAGAGTGGCAATGGCGGTATGCTATTCGGATCGCTTTATGCTACAGACACCCACCCTGTCATTCCATCTAGTCGCCAATCATGACGTCGTGGCAATCAACTCAGTAAGTTAGTTGTGGTATTTGCTCAAACGATTGTTGGTGGGGAAAGAAGTTGGCGTAGCGCGTCGTTGGCGACACCACCTACTGCACGACTCCTGCACTAAATTATGCTACTTGTTAGCACATGCACAGATCTCGGGCCTGCTTTTGTGAAAACAAGCTAACCAGACACAATAGCTTAAGGCGACTTCTTTGCTTTGATGCTTTGTTTAACTTTGCGGTCGGTTACGCGAACCGGACTTCCGCTCGTCGGTCTGGCTTCCGGACCACCATGCCCATGCCATCAGTGCCTCAGCCACGGTGTTGTGGCTTCACACACTTTCAGTAAGAATCTGCCACGCTACACTCACCATGGTCGTGCTGCCAAATGATCAGCCATAAGGCAAGAGATGGAGGAGCTTCCGTCGCTGACGACATAATCTGTGAGGATGCCTAGCAATTGCAGGCCAAAACAACATCCACCTTCGTCAGTGTTCTAAGCCCCACGGACTCCTCCCGAAGCAGAGCAGTCAGGGCTAACTTCCAAGTTCCATTCATCAACGCCACAAACCAATGTGGGCTGACTATCCAGGTGGCACAATGTTGGCAGCCCTGAGGACGCTCTTCCTTGCACAATGTTGCCAATAGGCCTTCTGCTTTTGTAATGGCTTTTCATACGCTCTGACTCATGCGTGTCCTGACTAACATCAGCAGTTACTCTGTGGGCAGTTAGCTTAAGAACCACAACGCAAATGGCTTTGAGTAAGAACAAATGAGGAAAGCATGTACACGCTTACCCAAGAAATGCGAAGGTAGTGTTAACGGCGAAGCACCGCCTTCACGAAACACTGCAAATCGCAAAGCGCTGAGGCAGCGAATGCACAACGCTGAAGCGAGTAGCAACAGAAGGCGGTGCTCAACAAGATTCATGTGACATAGAAATCACATGGGCACTTATTAGGTCATATTATCTGGCCCTGCATCGACCTGCAAATGAAAGTGCTTCGTTCACCACCGTCTAACAGATCACCGCAACTTCCCTTAGCTACCATGGCCACAGATTGATTGATTGATTGATTAATTGATTGATTGATTGATTGATTGATTGATTGATTGATTAATAGGTAAGCAACAAATGAACCACCGAAATCGAACAAATAATGATACCTGAGGCTTGCAATATAGAATGCGGAGGGGAGATGGGGCAATGAGGGAGGATAAGAGAGGTGGACATGCAGAGTATATGTGTGGACGTACTAGGGACTTCTGGCTGGACTGGCAGTAAAGATTCCAATGTAGATGCAGAAAATGGATAGGAGTACAGCTGCCAGACTGAGCACGGAGAACTTGCTCACAAAGCGTATGCCGATAAAGACGCAGACCATAACGAGGAATGTGAGGATTGTGCCGTACACCCGCGTGTTGTTAAACAGCGAGGCGCTGTCACTTATGTCGCCAAACAGAGAGGCCTGCGGACACACGTACTTCTGTCCAGGCAAGAAAACACCAGCATGGTCAAATGGTGGCAGCGGTGGTGATTACTGCTGCAAGCAATTCTATCCACTTGCACTACTACTTCATTAAAGTGACAATGAAGCATAGAAGTGACTCACTCGTGGTTGAGGCTAAGAGTACATTTGTGAGACGATGTGGGACAACTTGGGGAATGTGGTGCACTCTGCGTGTACACTTTCGCCCAAATGATGCTAATCCCCTCACCAGTAAGCTTTCAGCGCGTCCTGTCCTCATGCCTCACGTTAACAACTTCACGTCTATCTTCCTCCTTCCTTATCAAGCCTTCATAATGCAGACAGAGTTCGCCTTGCCCTCATTTTAAATTGCATGACACGCACTACGTGCGTGCACGGAAGTTTCCATTTCGATACCTGATGATACAACTACATGTACATGACCCATTTCATCCTGCGCCACCACCGTTCAAGCTTGTCTTGCAAACTGACGGTGAATAAATTTACACTGTGTACACATTGCTTTTTCTCTCCATGTAGCAATGAGACATTACTTGAGGGTAGGTCATAACGCATCCTGTGCCTTTCATCCGTAGTACGCATGATAAAAAGACCACTTTACAGTCACCACATAGATCTACAAAACGCACACACGCACACACACACACACACACACAGTAATGGCAGCAACAATGCTGTGAAAGAAACCTACCAGAAAGACTTCAACAGATCCCACTAGGTACATAGCGGCCGCCATTGAAGTGCCAAGGTAGAAGAGAATGCCCACGGCGCCACCGAATTCTGGACCGATTGACCGCGATATCATGAAGTATGAGCCGCCAGCCGGCACCTTCCCGTTTGTAGCAATCGCAGACATACTCAGAGTGGTTATTGTTGTCTGGTAAAGAAATCCAACTCGTCACATACCCCTCTGCGCACTACTACTACTACCACCACCACCACCACTACCCACTTGCACAAATGCACCCGCGCATGGCGCTGCAGTGAGTTCCCCACCTACTGCCCTCCTCATCCGAGGCACTCATCTCTGCTTCCAACATCGTCTTCTTACCTACTCTCCCACGCTCCATGCACACTGATAATAACACTGCTTTGCTCACATTCCTGTGTCTCGCAGTCTATTCAGAAGCTGCCTACGTGGTGCACATTTGACTTGCGCAGCTTACTGCGATCAAAGCATTGTCCACACGAATCCTACGCACTCACTTCCACTCAAATGTGCCACTTTTCAAGCCAATGTGCAAGGATGACACACCCATCCGTCGTGGCGGCAAGTAATCACCCCGTCCGGTGGAAGCGGATGTGAAGTGTAAATTGTGCTGTCCGACTAAACAGTCCACACCACACATCAGACACTTCAACTATGCTAGGCAACACAACTGGTCACACGAGGGTCGCAGAACTCAGCATTCGATGAACCATAAAGTCATCATGACAAAGGCGTCTGCCCGCACAGCTAAACAAACCAAGAAATTGTAGTCAACACCTACACCACCTTGTGGGGCATGCTGAAACGTGTTGACTAAGACGACATTCGCAATGACAGGCTCCACTTCAGATCGCACTTGACGAGGGTCTCAACTTATTGTGGGAATGACAAAAATGTGAAGTGAACATTGGAGGAAGAGATGAGACTCACACAGAGACAACAGAATCCCACCATGAGGAAAAACTGTAGGCCACCCGCCACGCCTGCAATCCACGGCATTCGCACGAAGAGGAGCACACCAAATATGTTTTGAATGCACGGCAAGAAGACGCCCAAGAATGTTCCCAGCTTCTGTTTCTACAGGAGATGGTAGGCAAGAAGACACTGGGGTTCAATTCGAGCGTGCGAAAACGCGGAGACAAAGATCTATTGAGTTATTTATGGTAAGAGGTGCACAACACACAACTCCGTCCCACCAAGAGACCCTTTCCACAAACCCTCCTCTCATGCACCGTATTCTTCCTAGCTTCTGTGCGAAAAGAGGAATTGGGTTGGGGAGTAGGCAGGGTGGGGATGAAGGTGGGCTAGTGTTTCTCCATCTCCCCTCCTTACCAGCTCCCACTAGTCGACTTCTTCTCACTGTTTCGGAAGGAGGGGTTGTGCTTTAACACTCTTGTGTCCACTTGTGTCCCACCAAGCGGATGGTGATAGCATTTCCAATTACTCTTTGTCCTCCAACATCTGAATGCTTCTTTTGAGAGCAAACATTTCTGTCTGCAGTTCACTCACCTCACAATGCATGCATGCATGCATGCATGCATGTCTTTTGGGAGCAAAGGCAGCCTCAGTGGTGTGTGTGTGTGTGTGTGTGTTGGTGTTAGTGCGTGTTTGCGTGGTTGATGGGGAGATGTGCAAATTGTTTTGGGGATAACTAACAATGCAATCGCTTGCACAACAAGCGTTGCATCACAAGAACCGTTCCCCACCATAGACCAGTCGACGAGCACTCTTCTCTTCATCCAACGCCCTTGAGAAGTGAATCGGAGAGGGTGAGAAGTTAAGATATGTGAGGCAAAGAAGTGGAGAAACAGTGGTTTCCAACCTTCTCATCACCTCCTTACACAGGTGGGTGAGACGCATTTCCTCACTCGCCTCCATCACCACCTCCACTTCCCTCTCCATGTGGGTGCAACCCATAAACCAACTGGTCCCTCGGTACTCACGCAAGTCATTGCCGTGGCCTCCTTCCACCACATGCATCGCTAGCCACCTAAAACAATTGCAGCGCCTAATTTGCTGCGCATTCCAAGAAAGGTAGCAGCTTCACCTTGACACACTCGCAATTGGATTCTCCTTGACAAGTTGGAATCACATGCATCAGGTTGAAGCGAAGTGTGATGAGATGGCGGTGGGTTCGAAAGAAGGAGGAACGACAATGGCAAAGAGGAGAGGAACCGGCACCGTAAACTTCGACCGATGCATATCCACCCATGCCCCAACTTGCAGGCACATAAACAGTGGCGCCATACCTCCTGGTTTCTGCAATGCTAACCCTAACAACTCCACCGAGCTCATCTTATTGCCACGTACTTCACACCGCTAAGTAGGCGTCTGAAATGCACGTCCTCCACTCTACTGTGCTTACACTATCTAGCCGAAGGTGAGGAGTGGAATTCGTCTGGCAAGTAAGTCTGTCTAGACTGTGCCTGCCTCGCATCCACATCTTCATTTTTCTTCTGCCCCACCTCTCCCATTGGACTTCAGCATTGAAAGCCACAAATGCTGATTGGCTGTGCATTCAACATTCCCACTCCACATTGGATAACGGTGTAGTGGGAGGATGGCTCTACACTTTCCTTCAAATTCTCTTACGTCTCTTCCACCATTGCGAATGCCGTTTACAGACGGCAGTATGTAATTCACAATTTACCCTTAGCAACTCACCAAGGAATAAATCCTCAATCCCAACAAGAATTATCACTGAGCAGGAATGCCTACATTTCCTTGGAAAAAATGTAACATCATATGTTAGCGTCAAAATGTGAAAAGTCAAGACCTCATTGAAAGGTTTGCCGACACCGCTTCCGGTTGGAGACCACAACAACTCCCATTTCATGGTGACAATGTGGGTTTCAGAGATTGGCCACATTAGTCTCTCCTACCGAATGGACTACAATAACAAACTACCCATCTCCAAATAGGGCTCTGGAGAAAGCTTTGTGTCCGATTGTGGGAGAAGGATGTAAGTAATGGAAAAGCAGTCATAAGAAGGGTAAGGAGGGAGAGGGAGAGAGAGAGAGAGGGAGGGCGGAAGGTGGGTAGAAGTACGCGCGCCTCCAACGTTTATGCCTGCTGGTCGCGCGACGGCGAATCAATGATTGCGTGATCCAGTCGCGCGCGAAACGCCTCTCTCGTGGATAGCTGGTAGTGTCACTTCATCAACATCATCTTCAGCACGCCCTTCCACCCACCATGTTCTAACCGCTGCCTGTACACGTCGCACTTTTACGCTCCCCTCATTCCACGCACATCTATCTGTCTGTCTAGCTAGCTCGCTAGCTAGCTGGCTAGCTAGCTGTCCGCGGCAATTGACAGGTTTACAGCACACCTGTATCCACACAACGTGATTGCATCAGAAACGCGTCAGCTACAAGCACGCACTAATATTCCGCGTCCTTTCACATGCACATCGTGCGATAGTTGTAGGCGATAGATGCTCGTCCAATTATTCGCATCGTGCACATTGCAAAAAAGACTGAGCACCATGTGAGTCAGTGCTTGTCTCCTCGTATTTCAGTTTTCCCCACTCCGAATCACGATTGGATGAGAGTGGCTGCCACTGGGTGATGTGAATGGGATAATTGTCCGATTGGCGCATGGATAAGCAGTCCTGTCTTGCAACCATTCCAGATCGCACCGTATCACATTACACTTACGTGACTCCACTTCTTCCCCTTCTTCTCCTCCACTGACACTAGCAACTAGAATATTCGTTCTCTTTGAATAACTTTACCCCTTGTAGGCTGCTTCACGGTCGGTGAAAACACATTGCTGGCTGCACAGATAACGTCGTTCTCTGCTTCCGGAGGAGTACGGATTTGTCAAAGCATAAAGGCGGGGCTTGCCGTCACATTTTTACCACAAATCAAAACTCTCTACTGCCTCCTTCTTCAATGTCCCTTTTGAGTCCGCAGCCAGAGCTCACTGCAACAGGCGACTAACCCCAATGGAAAGGCATCTATATACGTACATATTTGACCTTTTGCCAGTAATGATGTCATTCTCCACAGAACCCATCATTTTCAAGCCAAAACACTTGGGAAATTCATGTGCCTATGAAATCCATCACTGTGAGCACCCACAATTAATAAGCTCGACAGACAGCCAGTGAAAGTTGAAAGGTGGTGTGGAAATCCACTTCCTTCCCTCTGTTCATTTATGGCTGCACAGTCATTTGAGGTCAAGCTATGACCTCATCGACTTAAGCATTGGATAAGTGAAGAATGAAGGGGTTGGAGACATTGTGGTCAGCATCCCGTGTCGCCTACTTTCAACCAGCTGATCCACTCATTTTGTCATCGCCGTAACCGCCATCAAGGCTCCTATTCCTATTGAAGTGGCTTCGAAGTCTTCGGCTTCGAGTCAATTTGCCATCGGATTCAGTTTGTGGTAAAATGAACTGAGTCCAAACAAACTACCACCCAAATGGGTGCTTACTTTTCAAACGACCAAAATTTGCGGATGTGTTTTACAAGTCTGCTTACTTTACTTGAATGTGGGCATTTCCTCACTGATAGTATCCACATTTACCTCAATGTGTGGCTGCATCAATCTTATCACCGCTTTAAATGACCACGCTCCTAGGATGACATTTGTGATGCATGGCTGACCACTGACGTCTCAGCTGAATTCAACACGTTCTGTGCTTCGCAGTGCAAAGATTTGCCATCCCCAACTACCAACGCATGTCCGTGAGCTGGCCCACACCTTGTCCTCGCTACACGACCACGACGATGGTGTCGTGAGAAAGTGATCGCGGAGGTGACACTGATGAGAGTCAAGATGAATAATAGATGCACGAACAACTGAATCTCCTTAATCCACACAAGTGGGAATGAAACCAGTTTGAAACTTCACTGTACCAATCTGCCTGCCCACGTAATGCAAGTCAAAGTAGGTGAATTGAGGCACGAAGGGCTTTGCAGCTCTTCTCACGAGTCAATAGTTTCGCTACAACCATGGTCCAAAGGGGAGGGTAAATTAATCGTCTTGCGGGAGTGAAAAGCATGTAATGCCTGATTCACCTCATCACCACTGCCACAACACTCCACCCCTCTTCTCCTCCGAAATGGATAGACTCATTTGCTTATGTTGTGCACCCATGAGTAGGAGTGGGGAAGGAATGGGCGACTATTCGTGGTGTCTTTCCACCTCTCAAGGCTTGAGTTATGAAGCTGGCAAACAGAATAGACTATCAATCGAATGTGAATTCCCCAAAAGAATAGTAATGCAATGTAATGCAATGCAATGCAATGTGCATGTCCACAGAGACCTGGTTTGTAACACTTACTATGCTTATCGACGCTGACTTGATTAAAACTCATTTATAGCTAACAGGTTGCGACAAATCGAGTCGAGCCACCAAAGGCAAAGCACCAGTTAATCAAAAGTACGCACGTTTACCGCATAGCTCCCCAGGGTGGTATCTCGCAATACACAGAGTCCTGTGCATGCACTATAAAGCGTGGGCAGATATACATCAGTGCAGCTACTTTCACAACATGTGGGTTGAATCGGATAGATGCGGTCCAAGCTTCTTCACTTTACTAAGCAATGCAAACGCCACTCCGAGTGCGTAAAAGCGAACCTGGACACTTTCGCAGTAGGAGCAGTTGCGGAGGCAGGACACTCCAGTGGCACCTGTCGGTGTTTAAATCGTTTCTAGTGATTTCGACAATGCATCACTGTAATTCACTAACACAATGGGAATGCAGTGCATTGAAAGTGGGACACTCTCTAGTCTGTGTGGTGGGGTTTGTGTGTTGCAAGTGCTTCACGTGATTGGAGGTGAACGTGTTGGGGGTAGCTACTATCAGCTGTGGTTTACGTGATGTTGGTAAAGTGGGCTTGTGCTCTACACCTACATCAAGTGAGAGGTGGGTGTCGTGGTGAAAAGGACTGCACAAACGTGTTCCACTCACATGCATTTGTAGGTGACATCGAGTTTAATAAAATAAGCATAGTTATTTTTACTACTCCACCTCACGTCTTCGCAAGCCAAGAAAGACTGTCTGTGCCTGATTAACTAGTCTGTTGTGAGGATCGGCTCTTTAATGCAGCTTTTGCTAAGCAAACCAATACATCGTTGGTTACTCCCAAAGGATTCACTCGTCACGCAACCATCCATCCACCCGCCTACACAAACAAAAGCGCACATTCACACACGCACACTACTGAGGATCTTCTATACCCACAAAAGGTCGTGACATGAATTGACTACAGTTAGAATTGTTACCCAGAGGTAGAATAATTCACTTTATTAAGAGCAGAGAGTCATGGAATCTGCAATCATCGTCTGCTTCGTGCGACACAACTAAGACAACGCAATTCGAGGCTTTACACCACCGCTAGAACACAGCATTCGAGGCGGACACTGGCCCATCCTCATTCTCCTCCTCCTCTTCGGCGGCCCCGCTCACGCTCTTCCACTAACCGATTTCTCATTTTCAATCATTCACAAACGCATGATCACATGCGAGGCGGATAGTTGAGGAGTAGAAATGAGGCAGCAATGGAGGTGACTAAAGCTGGTTTGTAGAGACATGGAAGTGCGTGCAAGAAAGACACGCAGTAGGACGGATCGTTGTTGCAAAGGAGATGTTTGTTGGCAGTGCAATTTTGACCATTGCAATGAGCTGAGTAATTCAGGAAGAATTCTGCATAGTTGACCTCCTAAATGCACAGATCGAACGGCGATTCCACGTCGTCTTACGTGTCAGAATAGCGATTTTAGCACAAATTATTTACAAAGGATTTAATTGGTAAACGAATAAAGAGGTAGTGATTGTATGCTTAGTGCCTCACTGAAAATCTTTTTAAATGGTTAGTCGTGTTATGTCACAAAAGTCCAGTTTTAGTTTCTTTTTTCTCCTAGACACAGCGAAAACGTTTTAAACCCTACCTTAACCCGGTTCATTCAATCCAAACGGGTAAATGTTGACAACATTGACAGTTTAACCCCTTAGCACTTCAAAATGCTGCAAGAGACTGCGTGGAGGAGTGGGTCAGAAGATCTTAAACATATCAAAGCAGCCGTACAGTGTTTAATAAAATTTGACCTCCACCTTCTGCCAACCTACACCCATTACGAACTGGGAGCAATTAAAACGCCTCTGTCTTCGTTTCGTCAAAATCTGTGCACACCATTAGGATTGGCAATTTTTCGATTCATCTTAAATACCTGTCATCTGTTCTTCAAATAAGTTTCAAAAGTGAATAATTGCATACGACTTACATCAGGCTAAATTGACATGCGCGGTTTTGCTTGGCCTTAAGTAGGTACAAATACCCCGTAGGTAACAGTGGGGTTGCTTTGTCTATACATGGTTAAATGAGAAAATATATGGATAGACTTTTACGGTCTGCATGGGTGCGGAATGTTTGACTACAGTCAAGAGACCTAGACACATGTGCAGGTGGAAAGGGGATACATTCTCCACGAATGTAGAAATCGCTTTTAGTCCCATTCATTTGCCTCACAAATGAGCTCATAATTATAAGGTCAGTACATGCAACTACGCTGCACATTTAAAAGCATGTCACAAGGTTCCCCAACCTGTCGGTGCTTTGCGCCGGTTTTAGGGACTTGAAGATGAGGTAAAGTAACAGCAGGTCGTTATCTGCTACGCGTATTGTTGAAGTCGTTGAGAAGACAGCCAAAGCTGACGTGAATGCTAACAATGGTGGCTATTAATCCATACACAATACTGATTATCACCTTTCATTTATCCCTTTGTAATTCATATTATCGATGGGAGCAAACGACTTAGAATGGGATATATTCGTTAAAATATAGTAGTTCAATTTGTGTATTTTATGTATAACGGCTTTTACAGAAGAGAATACAGGCGTTAAGGCATTTTAACGACAGCTTAACAGGTTGAAAGAGTTATGATCGGTCGGCTGAACAAGATAGAAGGGTAATCCTATTCAAAAAACAACCGTGCAGTTAAAACGCTTCACTTAAAGTGGAAAAAATTACAATGCTTAAAAAGTAATTTTGACCTTTGGTCTAACTTGAGAATGAAAAAGCGATTTGACTAGGAAGTAATCATAGAAGAACACAATTTTGCCTACCAATCCTCCAATTTACTACACAAGTAGAGCCTTAACAAAGGACACCACTTGTTGCACTGTTTTTTTCGATTACTTCTGTTAATTCCACTCACTTCCTAATTTTCTTTGGCCTTGGCAACTTTTCCATTGAAAGGTAAAAACACATTTACTGAAATTGGAAGCCTTTTAATACATGCATTTGGAAAATCAAAAGGATTTTCGGAATAAGGGTAGTAACATGGACAAACACCAAACAAACTGAACAAGAAGTGAGGAGTAGGAGAGTTCTCAGTCAGGCTCTTACTGCTATTCTTCAACCATTCAGTGCAGCAGGACACGCTAACGCTTCACTGAGGCAGTCACGCACACAATTTGGCGCAATATCCTCCCACGACAATAAAATTTACTAGTTTCTTCTCCACTTTTTGTCGGTGTGAACTCAGGCATTTAGTCATTTCAAAGACTTTGGCAGAGGGTTAAGGTTGCATGCTCTGTTGGTGTGATCAACACGCATTACAGATTGATCAAGTTGATTGGGCAGCATCAACCTCAGAGCAACTATAACCAGAACTAATGGAACATGATTTCTCGAGAAAACTCTCACCTCTAGATAAAACCTGACATTTCAGTAATGACCACCACATCTTCAGCAGTAGATCAGAAGCACGCTGATAGCTTTAGCGCACAGTTCTTCAGCAGGACGCAAAGCTTAAGCACTCCATTTAGACTTAAACCAGAAGTGCACTGAAGATTTTGCCATTTGTTAAGGAGGAGTCAAATGAGAGGATGAACTGATCCAGAGTACATGCAACAGACCATAAACTGCACAGTGCAGACAATCGTCGGTGTGAGCTGAATATTTGATGCATTAGGGACGGGCATGATTTATGCAAGTCCATTCCCTCCATTGGAGGTGAAGGTTACTTGCTCTCAACCACAGGTCTTCTTCTCATGTCTACTTTCGCCAGCCCATCACACACCCACGGACAACTAGAGGCGTTTGCCTTTCACACAACAAAGAAATAACAACACTCAGTTGTCAAAATCTCCCCATTACAGGCAGAAGTGAATAGAACATACCGCCTTTCTTGTCGCTTGTTTGTGCCTCAGCAATTTCGTCTCGTTGGCTGTGGGCTCAATGCCTCCAGTGTAGGCGGAAAGCTTGTGAATTACTGAAGGTAGGGGCGGACGTGTACCATATTCGTGCTGTAATTAACAAAAGATGCTATTACATCCCCACTCAGTGGAGCAGGCAATCCATCTTAATTTACCTTACAAAACACACCTAACAGATCTATTCATTACCCAGAGAGAGGGCAGTGATTTTGCAAGCCCTTTGCCAATCAAGGAGCACGCAATCCTTCCCACCCGCAGCAGACACTGCACGATGGAGATGACAGTAAAAAGCTACCCCTCAATCGAACAATGGAGCGCTTGCACAACTACGCATTTGTGTATCAGCTACGGGTGTGGCATCGCTCCTCCAGACAACAATATTCACTATTTATTTGTTGGAGAATAGGGAGGCACTTCATTTTGGCTCACGTGAGGATGACTACACACCCCACTACCCTCATCGGACGAATTAACAACTACTACGGAATGATAGGAAAGCTCAATGTTCC
>LWMJ02000669.1:6311-36290 GCA_001693035.2 Taenia asiatica
TTACCGTATAATAAAGATGGGTCCAGTACAATTGATTCGGCTCTCCTTGCTCCTCTGGTCAAGGAAGGATTACCCAGTCACTGACCGACGACCGAGTCACGCATCATTTTGCACTAACAAAATTTCGCTTTCCATGGATTTCTAGTGTCTGTGCGTACGTATATGGGCTGGCAGACGAGTATGAGGACGACTGATGAGAAGAAGGAAGCAGATACTGTCTCTCTATCAGCTCTATCAATCGTATTCTTTTCATAACGTGCCCACAGGCAATGGTTACCATCCATTTTGGATTATTATTTGACTCAAAATTAATGCAGCAGACAGCTGGCGTTGAGCGGCATATAGTCATTTGAAGCAGCTGAAAGTGGATCCGTTCGATATTAAAAGGCAATTTTAAACAATTTTGCTTCCTCTTGGTGTTTTTAACGGTATATTTAATCGTGCATTTAACCCCTTCTATCCAAACCACCTCTTGAATAATAGGTGAGCATATGTTAAATTTTGACGAAATTTTTAGATCTACTCTTCAGTCAATAAGCAGTCAGAAGCTTGCAAAGGGGGTATGCAGGGCCGTGGCTAACAAGGAAAATGAGGACATCTATTGCGCTGCTCACCCATGAGTTGCTCCACTACATAATAGACAATAAAAATGCGTGTTACGCGGCTGCGTTGCTTGACAACCAGCAGAGGAAATCAGGTTCAGTATGTGAGAGTGGGTGAATGTCGCACTAGTGTTGATATGGATCCGTAATATAGCACGAATCACCAAAACCATTCAGGGTATTATTGTGCTTGGAAAGAGTTCAACTTATTCCTACCTATTCCACTTTAAACTTGAAAAGTTGCACCTAGCACAATCTGTTTAAAAGAGCCACTGTTAGCATTTTCTTTGTACAAACCGCTCACGAGAGAATTATTTGCACAATTCCCTTGCATCCCCAAAACAAATGAGCCAAGTCTGTCACTTGTAACTTAACAACCCCCTTTCATTAGTCTTTCTGCCACTTCAGTATTTAACCTCGTCCAAATTTGTGCAAACAAGGACGCCTTGTGATCGTAACTAAACTGCATGCAACTATAACGTTCAATTATAATCAAACGCTGTTCTGCTACTGGCAGTTTAGGCCTACTCATTCCATCCCTGGCAGACCAATGGGATCTGCGAGGGTTCCAAGTCGGAAGGGAACAACTTCCACTAGTGTCCATAAAATGCTTGAAGTAAAACTTTACTGATTTAATACATTTAAGTAAGTGGAGTTCTGAATACCTCCATCCCTATAAGCAACAGATCTTGCACGACTGGACAGTGCGACACAAGTTTCCCAAAATTCAAAGCAAAAGCATCGCAATGAGAAACCAACCGGGAAATACGTACGGTATTAACAAAGGTGGTTTGGGTAAAGGCCTTGGAAATTGTCACTGCCACGGAGCCAATAACTTGTCGTTGTCATGCCTCCATTGAATTTAATTAATCCATGATGGTTAACATGGCAGCAGCCGATTTTGTCTAATAGTATCTTTGTTTCCTCCCTAATGTGCATTCTAAGGGCTGAAGTAATATCATCATGAGTTGGGGTCATGGTAAAGGGAATTAGAACAGGTTGAGTCCCACTAACTAACTCCAGATGACTCCATTTTAAGTGCTCGACTTACGGCATTGTTGAAAAGACAAAAACGAGGCTTAGAAAGTTCCACAACATCAGCACACAAGGTCCTAGAAGCAAGCAAACCATTTTTATCATTGTATTACCAAAGAGAGCGTCTATGGGTTCCAATTGTAGGGGTCAGATGCGTTACTTCTCTTAAACTACCAAATCAGCACACTGAATAAGCAGGAAACTGATATTGTTAGGCAATATCGGCATGTGTCAACCATTTAGTGACTTGATTGTCGCAAAACGATGTCAGTCGCAAAGCTTGGTTTCAGAAGAGAAGGTTGGTGGTGTCGCCCAGCGTGACGTAGTCTTTAAGCTCACTTCAAGAAAGATTGGGGCAGATTTCACCTAGCACTAACGTCAAACCTGTTTCAAAAATGCTGAGACACTCAAAACATTTAACCATTTTGTGGAAAGGCCTTAATTGACCCAGTCTATCCTATTTGCACGATGTTACCAAGCCAACGTGGCGGCATCTTTTGGGAGCAATAAATATGCGTCTGTGGTCGAAAGGGAGGATTTGCTTTGCACACAACTCGCTCTAGAATCTCTTCCACTGGAAGGTCTCCAGGTCCATATGGTTTTATCTGGCAGAAGGCTTCGTGCACCATTAGGGCAAACGCATAGACGTCACCTGGCTTGGGCCTCTGCAAAGCCGCTGCCCCCTCAAGCAGTAATTCAGGCGAGGTCCATAATTTGATTGAAGAACAGTTGTCTTTTAGATTGTAGATTTTAGGAACACCGAGGTCGGCGATTTTTAAGATCCATCGGCAGCTGACTACGCAATTGGTAAAAATCAGCCAACCATGGGCTCCAGGACTCGTAATATGTAGGATTCCATTCCCTGTTTTGCTAATAACACCCTACACACGGAAATGTGTCAATGAGTAAGTGTATGGAAAGCTTTTGCGCAAAGCAGGCAGTGTAACTACATCTTGTCAAGGAATTCTCCCAATATCACAAGCATTAACACTAAGAGAAGGAAGCGAAAGCAACTTCCACATGCCGTAGAGAAAATAGACGGTAAGTTAAGCATCACTGTTGAAGGTGGATGAGACCTAGGGGTGGGGGTGGTCTACTCTGTGAGCTGAGAGCGAATCGGGTAGAGTTGCAAAAGTGTAGGTGGTTGCCAAGTTTGTTGTGCAACAGTTGGGAGGGGCGAGGAAGTGGGCCGAATTGACTTTAGCAATTCAGTCCTAGCTTTTAATCAGCAGATTTGAAGCTGCATTCCATTTAGTTGTATTTTGCATTCCCCAAAGTGAAATAAATCATCTCCTATCTCTTTTTGGTAATCAGTAAAACGCAGTGACAAGATCAAATCTCCTAAGTACGGTACAAAGCGAGCTTCTTTGTGGGTAAAACCATGACAGTCCCTGGTCAGGTGAATAGCCATAAACGCGTTCCTGAACGGTGATGCATGGGTTACCGCAAAGGTGGTCCGTGCAAAGACGCGCATTCAAGGAGCGAGCAGGATTGGAGCAAATGAGGATGCTGACTCGCACACCTCGCCGTCCCATCTAATGCGTTGATGGCATTCCCCACTCTGGTGGATGCCATTACCGGGTGGATCAGCATTCAACACTCACATTGACAAAAGTGGCTAATGCAATAATGATGTACGTCTTTGCGAAGAGATTACATAAGGCGACACCGATAAATCCAGAAAAGATCCGGGGTAGGACCCGTTGAAATAACATCTCTTCGTGACTTTCGTCCTATCTTTTTTGGACAGCGCCAAGCTGTAAAGTTAAGGCTAGTGCAAATAACGCATATGAAGCTAGTAATTTTGCAATCACGTGTTGTGTCACAGCCCACACAAACTCGTCAGCAAATCAGAGGCATTATCGGTGCCATAGGGGTGCGGAATAAGTTGCACGTGAAGGCTTTGCTCTAAATAGGTGCGTTTCAAAAAGTGCATCAATAGTCATATTTTATCACCTGGAGGGAGCCTCAATGACAGTACTCAAAACTAAGATTGAAGGCACCTGGCGTCGCACAGCATCCCACAAAGGTGTTAATATTCTCGTGCCTAACTTCCAGCAGATTTGCAAGCTCTAAGCGCAGTAGAACGCGAAGTAGGCTCCACTTCTTCATGTGGACTTTAACACCTTCTTTTTATCGGATGGCCCCTAGGGAACAAATTAGCAAGCCTTTAAAGATGTCCTCGTGGAATCGTCTTGTTCAGTTTCTATTCACATAGTTGCAAGTCATGCTGCTCTTGGCAACACAACTCTCCCCTCCTTCTCAACCAAAGTGAAGGACTACGGATGGCACGACAACATTAAGCGATAAAACGTAGAGGACCCACTGCCAGCTATTCCCATTCACATGGACATCTAAAACCCACGCAGTTGTTCAATGGTGGCATTAATGGTGATGCCAATCTCCTCGTTTGTATGACAGTACCACGTGCTGAACTGACGAAGGAAGAGTGCTTGGAGTCGCATAGTGTAGGACGCATTGCGATTTCACGCATCCAGTACAGATTCCTCCTATCCTCCCTCCCGCCCCCTGCCATGCCTTACCCTGCAAAAAATGGCTAAGTACATCCTATCCTGTCCTTGCAAACACTCCATTATCCACATCTACTCCTGTTCGCATTCATCAAATTCTCATTCCATCCCCAAGGCTGAGCAGTAGCATGGCATTTTTCAACACCTCGCAACACACTTAACAGTAGGACCGAAGCATCAGTTGGAGACTTCAAGATGCACTCATCACCTTGCCAACAAACTGCGGCTATAACATAGGATCATTTTTATGCCTGTTGATGCAACATGGCGCAGCTGTCACATGGTCACACAAATGAGCTATGGCTAACAGTGCTTCAAGGCACAAATAAGAACATCTCCATCACTAATGTATACGAACGTGCTGCGGCGCCTTAAATCCTCCAGTGCCCCTTAAGAAGAGGAAAAGGAGGAAAGAAGACAGGCCGAAGTAAGCACAAATCTTTTTCATACCGACGATCCACCCGGCAAAAGCATAGCGGTGAGACGAACAAGTGACTCCATCACCAACACCCGCCATTCCACAAAAATCGACGCATTAAACAGTCCCCTTCTCTCCCCAAAGTGACGCGCTTTCCGCTCCTCTTGATCGCGATTTTGCTGCATCCACAGTCACCTCCTCATTCCCCATGGAAAAAGCGGATTTCATGGAGAATAGAGGAATGCTCAGTAAATATCGGTCATAAAGCAAAAAGCCAAACATTCGTCAGCGGTACAGCAAGAAGACCACGACAATGACAGAACAATTCATCCTTGGCGTGGCTACCATTCTGGAACCTACTAGCGCATCGAAAGCATGTGATGGCGACAAGCCCAAACACTTGACTTAGGTGGCGCTAGTACACGCAGTACCATAAACCGTCAAATGATCGCTGTGCACTACGCACAAACAATTTCATATGGCCTGAGCTGCATGTGGTGGAATCTGCAAAACAATTGTTCCCTCTGCAAATCAACCACATCCGGGCACTGGGTTGCCCTGTTCAATGCAATTCTCGCATGTGGTCGCCACAAAGTATGCTTTCAGAAGTATCAAAATAATTACCAGGTATTGGAATGAATCAAGTAAAGACTCATGCTTATACACAAGACCTCGTAGCATGACTACGCTTTCGATTGCTTTACAGCTACTTCATTTTGGCTTTACCCCATACAATACTACCGGCAAAGACGCCGAATCGGGAAATAACATTGGCTTCAATTTTGCAGCAAGCTGCCACATGGAAAAGTAACTAACGAGTTGCGGTTTAGCTTTTGAATCGCCATCGCGTGTCACTTACATACCGCGCCCAGTCTTTCATAAGGCCTTGAGCACAGAACCAAGCTGCTTAAGTCCTCTGCGAATGAAAAGTCCAGAGTGAGCAGAGAAGGCTTTAGCATGATCAATTGCTTGAGTAGTTGTGGCGTCACAGCTGCCGTCGTCAATGACGAAGATGGTGAGTTCAAAGAGGCCTAGTGCGGTCTCAGCGGCTTCCCATGGATCGGTATCTGGGTCGACATTTCCCTTGCTAATGCCACCGTAGGCAACGATGGATGGCCATTCAGCTGCCCAAGTGGGTTCATTTAGCCATAGGGAGCACTGACGGATCAGGAGTGATGGTTAATGAGATGGCGGTGTCAGGGCACCTGCAGTCGTGCACAGCCACAGTGAGCAAAGTTGGCGGCGTGAGTAAGGCGTGAAGAGTGCGCAGAGTGCAGCATCGTGGCCATTGACGATGTGCGTGGTGTTAAGTTGAGCAGGTGTGCAAGCGGTGATGAGATTATGGGGCGGTGAAAAGGGGACGGATGAAAGGGGCGGGTAGTATAGAAAAGTGACGCGGTAGACAAACAATTAAGAAGATAGAATGTTGAATTATCTGGTATGTTTGTGTGAACTTAAGTCTCGCGTGCGTTGTGGTAGCGTTAATCACCCTCTAGTCAGACCATACTGGCAGTCCACTTCACTACACCCTAGACACCTTCGCCGTGGTCGACCCATCACCGCGTCTACATGTGCAAAGGCGCATGCAAAGGAAGGGTTGGGAAGCAAAATCGCAATAACGGCATCTGCTGCGACCCAAGACTGAACAGGGCACGTTCAGATCTTCAGCCTTGCGCTCTTCAGGCTGGTTTATAACTGGCAGTCCACTTCACTACACCCTAGACACCTTCGCCGTGGTCGACCCATCACCGCGTCTACATGTGCAAAGGCGCATGCAAAGGAAGGGTTGGGAAGCAAAATCGCAATAACGGCATCTGCTGCGACCCAAGACTGAACAGAGCACATTCAGATCTTCAGCCTTGCGCTCTTCAGGCTGGTTTATAATTGTTAACACTCACAAGGCCCAACATAATGTGCTGGGGCGTGTCGAATTTGCACAAACTTAGTTGCCCGCAGCCATCCCTCCAGTGGCCTAGAAATCGTTGTCATCGACAACGGTGATGGCTGCTGTTGTCATACTGTGGTGAGCACAAGCAGTGCAATGATGTAGGGCACGTCAGCGTGACACTGATGACAGGAGATGAGGAGAGTTGAAAGTGCACCTCGGTGTCTAAGTGGGCAATGCTATAAGCCGAAATTCAGTTGGAAGTTTCCAGTGCGGGTCCGGGTCCTGCCTATGGTGCTAGTGGATAATCGCAAGCATATTCCTTTTGGCTTCTTCGGTTCCGCTAGCTCCTCTTCAGATCATGGTGCTGTGTGTCCACTGTGCTCACTCCACACTTAATCCTCACAATCATGGAATTCGACGGCTGCATTCGTTAAGCTTTGTGCGCGGAGTTGATCACCTTGCCAACAAACTGCGGCTATAACATAGGATCATTTTTATGCCTGTTGATGCAACATGGCGCAGCTGTCACATGGTCACACAAATGAGCTATGGCTAACAGTGCTTCAAGGCACAAATAAGAACATCTCCATCACTAATGTATACGAACGTGCTGCAGCGCCTTAAATCCTCCAGTGCCCCTTAAGAAGAGGAAAAGGAGGAAAGAAGACACAATACCAGGCCGAAGTAAGCACAAATCCTTTGCATACCGACGATCCACCCGGCAAAAGCATAGCGGTGAGACGAACAAGTGACTCCATCACCAACACCCGCCATTCCACAAAAATCGACGCATTAAACAGTCCCCTTCTCTCCCCAAAGTGACGCGCTTTCCGCTCCTCTTGATCGCGATTTTGCTGCATCCACAGTCACCTCCTCATTCCCCATGGAAAAAGCGGATTTCATGGAGAATAGAGGAATGCTCAGTAAATATCGGTCATAAAGCAAAAAGCCAAACATTCGTCAGCGGTACAGCAAGAAGACCACGACAATGACAGAACAATTCATCCTTGGCGTGGCTACCATTCTGGAACCTACTAGCGCATCGAAAGCATGTGATGGCGACAAGCCCAAACACTTGACTTAGGTGGCGTTAGTACACGCAGTACCATAAACCGTAGAGCTGCATGTGGTGGAATCTGCAAAACAATTGTTCCCTCTGCAAATCAACCACATCCGGGCACTGGGTTGCCCTGTTCAATGCAATTCTCGCATGTGGTCGCCACAAAGTATGCTTTCAGAAGTATCAAAATAATTACCAGGTATTGGAATGAATCAAGTAAAGACTCATGCTTATACACAAGACCTCGTAGCATGACTACGCTTTCGATTGCTTTACAGCTACTTCATTTTGGCTTTACCCCATACAATACTACCGGCAAAGACGCCGAGTCGGGAAATAACATTGGCTTCAATTTTACAGCAGGCTGCCGCATAGAAAAGTAACTAACGAGTTGCGGTTTAGCTTTTGAATCGCCATCGCGTGTCACTTACATACCGCGCCCAGTCTTTCATAAGGCCTTGAGCACAGAACCAAGCTGCTTAAGTCCTCTGCAAATGAAAAGTCCAGAGTGAGCAGAGAAGGCTTTAGCATGATCAATTGCTTGAGTAGTTGTGGCGTCACAGCTGCCGTCGTCAATGACGAAGATGGTGAGTTCAAAGAGGCCTAGTGCGGTCTCAGCGGCTTCCCATGGATCGGTATCTGGGTTGACATTTCCCTTGTTAATGCCACCGTAGGCAAGTTGTTTCACGTGCGCGAAATCTAGCTGTCCGATGGTTGGTGAGATATTTGCTCCACAGTTGCTTGGTAATAATGAGTGAGAATTCGAACCGGAAGCCACACTCTTGGAGCAACAACGTAGCGAAAAGTATAACAGTGACTGCATACTGCGAAAAAATGGGTGTGAGATAGAAATAAGTGGTAAGACACAAGATAGTCAGCATAAAAGGAAAGGATAGAAGGATGGAAGAAGAAAGGCTCCTTCAAAATGGTAGCGCAAAACGCTGCCGGAACGGAACGCCAAATCGCACAATTGCAGGGCTTGTGCGCTCAACCGAACAGGAATTAGTTTTGACTTTTATCGCCGGCATTTCCACGACCAATTATTATTATTAAACTAACTGACCTGCAGGCTATGTGAGTCAATTATGGACAACCCGCATAATGAATGCGTGCTGAAACCCGTTAGACTCGTGTAAAGCTTATAAGCCCATCGATGTTAACTTGGCTCTGCCTAGTCCGGCCCGCATTGGGTTGATGAGGTGTGGCAGTTAGTGATAAAGGCAATCCTCTATTTTATGCACATAATTAATACCGCGCATCGCACCACATCCAGTCACAGCGCGCAGCGTCCACCTCAACAAAGTCACTTAGCGTCAGAGCTGTCCCTCAATATATGTTCAAGCATGCAGTTACTGGTAGTTACATATGACGAACGAGTTACATCAACTGTGTTGGTTACTATCATTGTGCAATCTTAAATCAATTATGAATGCAATCATAAGCGCATTTGATGTTTGCTTCCCACCAATGCGATTGTGCCTCTTACCGTCTTCGACTTAGCGCATTCGAATGCAAACCGAAAAGTACAATAGGTAATCCACATTGAAGCTGCTTTTGCAAGACCACACTCCCTTAATTTGCCTCTTGAGTGCAAATTGTTTTGTATCGCTAATGGCTTCTACTACCATCAGCCTAGTAACTGCTTTACAATTTATCCACTGCTCATAATGCATAGGTAGCAGAGGTAGGTTAAATGGAACAAGGCAACAGGGTCCGTAGCCCTTGAAATACTCTTGTGATGTAGATTCACTTCAGCTCAATTTCATCAGGCGAAAAATATTCATGGGCTTTGCTTTTATTCTGGATACAAAATCCAAGAGTTGTGCTCAACATTTCTCTCCCCTTTGCTGAATTCTATCATACTATGAATTAATTGAAACCTATTTACCAAATTTTGTAATATTTGTGCGCGAGAGTTGGTGACACCCTCAAAGAACTCATCTATGGTGCAAAGCAGTTTTCAAAATAAATGCCAAATGACGATTTTGATCTGCATCGCTGCGAAACGCTTTGAATGAACTTGGCAAGCAATATGATAACGCAGAATGGTAGGGGAAAAAAGGTGGAGGCGGACAACGAAACGCAGGATAATTTGTTCTTATTTCATCGGGATGGGTTGCAACAACTTTCACACATTCTACACAAAGCATTCGGTTATATTTTGTAAATGGCATGTAAATATAGACAATAATTCATACACTTAATTAATTATGGTCTACTTATCATGTTTTTGCCGAATTTGCCACAGATTTTCTAACCCGAACTGCACAAAGTAATCACTCCCCCTTGGCTCAAAATGATCTGGCGCGCAAGCACAACCTCAGACCTTATACAACCGGGTCAACTCCCTTACCCCTCATCCACGTGTTCTGCAGCGCACTTGCAATTGCATTCCCATCTCACACTGCTCTGCCAATTTGGACAGCTGATTTCATAGCTATGCGGCTGCACACATTATCTCGAGAATCGATTTACTTAGTGAAATTCCTCCACTACGTGCAATTGTTTTGCTCACAAGCATTATCATTAGTTTGTGCAACGGAATAATATACTAGCTTTGGAAGCATCCAAAGGTGATTTACACTGAGGCCAACTTAAAAAATGCGTATTGCAAATCATGGAGATAAGCAAAACATCATTGTACACCACAGAATGCGAGTGACCCAAAATCCTTTAAGTATTTTAGTGAAACAAACGTTCCATATGCAAAATGTGGCGCATTTCTCGAGGTACTTGAGAGTAGAGAGTAAAATGAAGCTCATATAAATCACAACAAAGTGCTTCTTCCCAGTGGTTTGAAAATGTAATGAAGGCTACTTCCAATGTCACTGTGCGATTCGATACATCGCTCTTCTGGAACGTGTGGTGTTTTAAATTTTCTACTTGCTAGCGATATTTGATTCGAGTTTGGCTACATGCTTACAAGTGCACACGAGTGAGAAGGGAAGCAACATACCTTAGAAATCAGCGGACCGGAAATCGGGTCAGGTGGTGGTATCATCATAATACTGCGGAAGAAACACCCGTGCATCGACTCAGTCTATACATGAAACCAAGGACCTAAAAAAACGCCTATAACACAGGATTACCCTACAGACATTTAAATCCTCACAACAGGGATGCATTTTGCTGGAATTCGTGCCTGCTTTGTTATCTTGGTGACCACGTACTGAATTTCACCTCCTTTTCTGAAGTGGAGGAGACGATGAAGTGTAATTGAGTGAAGGCATGAAGGTGTATGGAGCATGACTGTGCCATATCAAACTAATAAATACAGTACAAGCGCGCATATCCCATTGCTACAGAGATTAAAGAGGACATCTTTGAAAGAGTGAGCAAACCATGTGTGCGCCAGGTTCGAAGCATAATCACACTTAAAGTGCACATTTATACAACAGATGCCATACTTAATCCAACGAATGCTAATTATCAAGGACTTCGCATTTCTAAGCCTTTGAGCGTTACAACTCTACTCGCAAGCCAAGGTTGTCGAGACACGTTACCATCACTTTTTATTGCACTCAGGTCAGAGGGCATCTTCCCTCTATGCTGGCCTGAAAAATGACATGTGTGGCGATCGTTTGTGGAAAGGCATATGGCGACTTACATCGCCCACTGCCTCATTCGCATACAGAACCCAGCAGAGACCAGAGCTGTCATTGGAAAAATACGCATGGTGCCTACCTCGATATAGAAGTGGCATAATAGTGATTCCTTACATCCTACCACAAGCCATCAGCAAGAAAAATAATTCCTTCCAGCACAGTGGCCAGGTGGATCTAGCAGAGATGACCGAATGTGTCCTCCGAAGTTCTGAGGCACCATCATTCCAAGATGGTGTCAAATCAATTAAGGGTCTAGTGTTTCGGGATCCATTGGCACAGTTCATTACCTAGGGTTTGCTCTACCAAACGCACCATCTAGGAGAATGGGAATCGCTAAATACCTTAAATGAGAGGTTTTAGTTTGTCTTCGCTCGCACCAAATGTACGTAAAATGTGCTCAGTCTACAATGCCTGGATTACTGTGGATACCATACCATGAGTACTCCATCAGCCACAGGAGGAGGAACTTATGCATCTTTATAGAACCCAGCAGAGACCAGAGCTGTCATTGGAAAAATACGCATGGTGCCTACCTCGATATAGAAGTGGCATAATAGTGATTCCTTACATCCTACCACAAGCCATCAGCAAGAAAAATAATTCCTTCCAGCACAGTGGCCAGGTGGATCTAGCAGAGATGACCGAATGTGTCCTCCGAAGTTCTGAGGCACCATCATTTCAAGATGGTGTCAAATCAATTAAGGGTCTAGTGTTTCGGGATCCATTGGCACAGTTCATTACCTAGGGTTTGCTCTACCAAACGCACCATCTAGGAGAATGGGAATCGCTAAATACCTTAAATGAGAGGTTTTAGTTTGTCTTCGCTCGCACCAAATGTACGTAAAATGTGCTCAGTCTACAATGCCTGGATTACTGTGGATACCATACCATGAGTACTCCATCAGCCACAGGAGGAGGAACTTATGCATCTTTATGGCATGCAAGCTTCCAAGCGTAGCCGAGATAGAGTCACGAGGGCACAACAAGCTATAATGTTTGCTTTCTTTATTTTTCAGCACTAGGCTTGTCGGCGTGAAACCAGTAAGGTACAATATGATCAGGGTGCTAATTTCAAATGTCAACGCCTTGCTAAATAGTGCATAATTTTTAAGATTTGGCATTTTCGAGGTGATAAATAGGTGGAATGAGCAAAGTGTAGCCCAGTTGGACTTCTGAAGGCCTTCATTACGATGTAAATACAAAGGCAGGGGCTTTTGGGTTGAGCGGTAGCGTTTTGCGCAGATGCTACAGTACAAACATCAAACTGAGTACAACCGAATGTGTCCTCCGAAGTTCTGAGGCACCATCATTTCAAGATGGTGTCAAATCAATTAAGGGTCTAGTGTTTCGGGATCCATTGGCACAGTTCATTACCTAGGGTTTGCTCTACCAAACGCACCATCTAGGAGAATGGGAATCGCTAAATACCTTAAATGAGAGGTTTTAGTTTGTCTTCGCTCGCACCAAATGTACGTAAAATGTGCTCAGTCTACAATGCCTGGATTACTGTGGATACCATACCATGAGTACTCCATCAGCCACAGGAGGAGGAACTTATGCATCTTTATGGCATGCAAGCTTCCAAGCGTAGCCGAGATAGAGTCACGAGGGCACAACAAGCTATAATGTTTGCTTTCTTTATTTTTCAGCACTAGGCTTGTCGGCGTGAAACCAGTAAGGTACAATATGATCAGGGTGATAATTTCAAATGTCAACGCCTTGCTAAATAGTGCATAATTTTTAAAATTTGGCATTTTCGAGGTGATAAATAGGTGGAATGAGCAAAATGTAGCCCAGTTGGACTTCTGAAGGCCTTCATTACGATGTAAATACAAAGGCAGGGGCTTTTGGGTTGAGCGGTAGCGTTTTGCGCAGATGCTACAGTACAAACATCAAACTGAGTACTACTGCCCGCGATGACCACATTTGATGCGATAAGAGCCTACTGCGATAATCTGCATCGAATGCAAAGCAGCAGGCATTGATTTTTAGGGACAATAATGGAACTGAAATAGGAGACCATGCCAATTGTAAATGCAGCATGGTATAATTGCGAGCGTCATGCACCAAACAGAAGGGCCATGATGATAATCGTATCTAACTTGACGCTTGCCTGGAAGAATAGTCACATCTGCCACCAGTAGCATCTCGTTATTCCTGTCATTTGCAAAGCAGGAGTGCATTTTATGCGCTATAAATCGTTATTTTAGCAAATACCACCTACTTGTATCTTGTCAATACGAAATGATTCCATACAAGGGTGAGTCTTAGGTTGGGCACAAGGACGACATAAGCATGAAAGAGGCAAAAGAAAACTACAATAACACAGCAATGGGAGCCGTGACCAGGATATGAGAGGTCTGTGCATATGCGAATCTTGTGACTAAGCAGGTGCCATCGACACCGGAGTGGAAAATGGAATCCCATTTTTTGCAACCTCGGTGCCTCACACACTTGAAAACAAAACTTTTTCATTCACGATAGCAAAGGCAGAAGTGAATTGGAATAGGCCAATTCCATTGCACGGCAATTGGCGCTTCAGTGGTTCCAATTTCCACGAAGTAATCTATTCGGTTAAACAGCTTTGAGGAACTAAACAAAAGAATCTTTTGAGATATAAATGAGCGACGTCTTGCCAATATCTGTGAAACATTCATACAACTGGTACGCCTGTAACGATGGGACACGATCGTCAACAAGAAAGCAGCTTAAAATCAACCTGGACAGCTTTCATTAAAATAAAGTAAAGCTGCAAATGTCACATGCAGTTTGATGTGTCCTAAAGCCAGTGTCAGCTAAGAATTTTGTTCAATATCGCTACCAGCAAATTTACTGTGGCCATTATAGTTGCAAAGGAATATTTGCTTACAAGGTTAATTTAGGCACCAAAGTAAAAGCCAACGGTTGTGCTTCTACTTGTTCATTTCTATAAATTACAGGCAATGTCGGAAACCTGTAACAACTGCACGATTTGCGATACCATTTGTCTTAACTGAAGCAGTTCCGTTCAATTTCTTAAATGTCGGACAGGCAGAGAGAGATTTTTTAATTGCTTTGCCACTTCAACTTCGTCAGGGAAGATTACGCTTTCGCCTTATCTGTCATTTGTATGCTACAACTGGTTTAAACGATCTGTGCAGACTAAATGAACTGGATGTTGGAGGAAAGTGTCTAAGTTGTAAAATGGTGCACTCGTCAATACAATATTTCAAATGTTAAACATTCATTTAGTGAATATTGGGGCTAGCAGTTCATACGACTCCTGGTTAGTGGTCGTGATACCACGCGAGCGAAATGGTGTCCGTGAATATTGCTGTATGCGGTAGTGCATTTATTTATGATAGATCCTAGATGACCCCTTTAGCTCAACCACTGCTCATTTCTGCGCCTTGGAATGCATAATGGTCGGTGGTTCTTGCACAAGTAGTTTAAAATCCCAAACCGACCAGTAGAACCATGTACAAAGGGTCGGTAACGACCGATGCGACGCACCTCCTACACCGTCCACCAATACCATGGTCTTACTATTAGCTCCAGTGGTCCCCACACCAATAGGTCTTTCCACACCATTCTCTAGCTCATCTGTCCTTTCAAACTCTATTGCTGATCCCACCTCGGACACCCTTTACCCCTTTATTTGGCGACCAGTTATTATTTACCCCCAAACATCACACCTTAGTTAATGGTATTATTTAGAATGGACTGGCACACTTGCTTCAATCTTGACGTCACCGGCCTGCTAATTAAAAAATTCCCTTTAACCTCGTCCTTTCTTCGGTATTTCTTGAGCTTTCAAACGAATTCAACTATCCGTACTGGTGAATAGTTACGACAGCCCGCCTGTCGATTACCAAATAGGCAGCTTTAGACTCCGTATTCGCAAAAGATGCGAGGATGTTTTTGCACCCATCCTCAAAAGTATAATTGCCATAGTAACCAAATAGGCAGCTTTAGACTCCGTATTCGCAAAAGATGCGAGGATGTTTTTGCACCCATCCTCAAAAGTATAATTGCCATAGTGGCATCTTGATGGTTACTTTTCAAAAATGAATCACCAATGCTGTGAAATTTAGGCATCAAAGTGCCTAGAGTGGATCAATTAGAGTTTAGTTCCCACTACATAGCAAACAGAAAGCATCAATTGAGTTGCAATGGATTATTCCATAACTCAAGGTGCGATGCAATTCTGGGCAGATTAATCAGTCTGCTAGATGCGGATTCGATGAACACATTTTGGTGTGGATGCTAGCAGTCAAAAGCGCCACACAGCGTGCGGTTAATAAATAAGGCAAATTGTATGCAAAGCAATACAGCAGAGTCGGTGGCAGCCTTTCTTACATTTTTAAATCACTGAGATACATTATTTATGCGCCTTATGTGAGCTAAATTCCACTCTGTGCCCTAAAGTGCTTTGAGAAATATGCCACATTTTATGTTTGAGCCATTTTTTTATTTAAATACCTGAAAAAATTCGGGTCACTTGCCTTCTGTGGTGTATAATGTTTTTTAATTATCTCCACGGGTTGCAATTCGCATTTTAAACGCTTGAACTGGAATTGTTAGCGCATTACAATAGAATCAACCGGTCCCCTGTGGACCGTGGTGTCATGCCGCGCAGACAGAATAGTCCACATTGAACTGCTTGTTAGATTTCGTGACCCACATTTGCAATGGATGAGAGGGAACAAGTTACGGCTGTGTTGAGGCTGACCTCAGTGAAAACCACCTCTGTGTGCTTCCAAAGCTAACGTTTCATTTTATTGCACCAACCAATGATAGTGCTTGTGAGTGAAACGATTGCACGTAGTGGAAGGATGTCACTAAGTGGATCGATTTTCGAGACAATGTGTGCAGCCGTATAGTCATGAAAATAGCTGCCCGAAGTGGCAGAGTAGTGTGAGGTGGGATTGTAGTTGCGAGTGCGCTGCAAGACACGTGAATGTGGGGTAAGGGAATAAGGATGGCTGCAGAAAGACTGAGGTTGTGCCTGTGTGCCAGATCATTTTGAACCAAGGAGGGCCAGCTAAACTATAGCAAGTTTGGCAATTGACTGGTAATTGGACCTATATTTAATCAAGTGCATGAAGCATAGTCTATATTCATATGCGAATTGCAAAACGAAACTGAATGCTTTGCGCTGAATGTGTGGAAGTTGTCGCAATCCAGTCCAAAGAATTAGGATAAAGATGTTACGCGTTTCGGAGTTAACCTTCACCTTTTACCACTACCTTTTGGCATCATCATATTGCTAGCCAAGCTGCACACATTGTCTCGAGAATCGATCCACTTAGTGACATCCTTCCACTACGTGCAACTGTTTCACTCACAAGCACTGTCGTTGGTTGGTGCAACAAAATGAAGCGTTAGCTTTGGAAGCACACAGAAGTGATTTACACTGAGGTCAGCCTCAACACACTCGTAACTTGTTCCCTCTCATCCATTGCAAATGTGGGTCACGGAATCTAAAAAGCAGTTCTATGGAGATTATTGCGTCTGCGTGGCATGATACCATGGTCCTAAGGGGATCGGACGACTCAATTATAATGCGCTAACAATTCCAATTTGGGCATTCAAAAATACGCATTGTAAACCGTGGAGGTAGGCAAAACATTAACAAGCACAACTGGGGAGATTAATCTATTACTCGTTTCGTATTTATGCTGAAAAATGGTTTGTATGTAAAATGTAGCGCAATTCTAAGCATACTTGAGATCGCAGCGCAGAATGAAACTCACACAAGTCACAACAACAAAAAAATCAGAGTAGTGGTATGGAAAAGTAATAAAGACTGCTACCAAATCCGCTACATTTCTTTGCATGCCATTTGCCGTATTCTTTGGAGGTACACTACGCAACGCAGCTGACTGCAAGTATGCCCACCAAAATGTGTTCACCATAAACGCAGTTGATGATTTTTAGCGGCTTATTTACCAAAACAGACATTGACCAATTTGACCACTCCATGGTCTACACAGACTGCACAGGAGCGGTGGATATTATCATCGCTAAATTTATGGACTAACTAATGCACTTGATTCGATGCTTTTTGATTGCTATGTGGTGGGAACTGAACTACAATCGATAGCTGCTGGGCTCTTTCACGCATAAATGGCACAGCATTGGTGGTTTATTTTTGGGAATTAACCAACAGGACGATGCTGTGGTAGCTATATTCCCGAGGATAGGTGCGAAAGCGCCCTTGCATCATTTGCCGATTCGGAGTCTAGGGTTACCCATTCGGCAATGGACATACAAGCTATCATAGCTGTGCACCTGCACATGGGTGGTAGAATTCGTTTTAATGTTCAAGAAATGCCAGTGAGAGGACGAGGCTAGTAGAAATTTACTAATTAGCAAGACGGTGACATGAGGGTCAATAGTGAATGTGATTGACCATTTTAAAAATTCATTAACAAAGCTGAGATATTTAAGAAGTGAAGTAAAAACGAGCAGCCAAATAAAGAAATAAAGGGTGCTGGAAGCGAGATCAGCAATAAAAGTGAAGAGAAGAGATGGGCTGGAAGATGGTGTGAAAAGACACATTGGTGTGGCAATCACTGGAGCTAGTGGTGAGAGTGTGGCATTGGTTGATGGTGTAGGAAGCTGCGTCGCATTGGTCGTCGTCTGCGCTTCCATTGATGCTGGAAGGTTAGTAGGTGCTGTCAATGGTTAGTTTGTATTGAGTGTTGCCGGAGCCTGTGTATGAACTGCATCATTAATTGACGGATCAGATGGATGCGTTGCATCGATCGTCTCTAACACCTGCGTTGATGCTGGAGGGTTGGCAGATTCTATCGATGGTTGAACTGTGCTGAGCGTTACGGGTGCTTGTGTTTGAACTGCATCATTGGCTGACGATTCCGTAGGTTGCGATGCACCGAACTTCACAGGAGCCAGTGATGAACTTGCGGCATTAGTGACCACTGAATCCGATTCCGTTGCACTGGACATCATTTAAGTCTGTGTTAAAACCGTGGTATCGGCAGGCGTTACAAGTGGCTCTGTGAAATTGGGTGTCAGTGAATTTAGTGCTGATGCTACTAGATTGGTGGATGGTGTCGAATTCTTGGTTGCATTGTGTGCTACTGGCGCATGCGTTTAAAATATGACATCGGTAGGAGGCGAAGTTGGCACCGTTGCATTCGCTGCTACTTGGGCCTGTGTTGATGTCGTTGTATTGGTGACAGATGGCATGGATTTCACCGTATTGGGCACAGTCGGAGCCTGGGTTGCCGCTGTGACATCGGCGGTGGTTTGATGTTCGGCCGTTGCATTAGGTGCCGCTAAAGCCTGTGGTGGCACTGGGCTATCCATCATTGCTCCCAAAACCTTCACTTCTATCGTCATTTTCCTGTAGGATGCGCTCATATGCGCAAGCGAACCAAGAGCGAGTGTCAGCATGAAAAAGGCTTTGAATTTCTGCATGATGAGTGAAATGCCTCCCCGTACTTTATTCTGAAGAGCATTTTGAAATGAAAGGTTAATATAGTAAGTGTTGGACGTGTGCAAAAGGTTCGGATCACGAAGGAGCCTAGGTAAACCATGCACCGACAAGCTATCCTGACATTTTCATTGTCTATTCCTACGTGCCTAATACGAGCTATCGGGCACTAATGGGATGAGAAAATGGCTAAACCTATTTTAGGTATGGTGAGAATAAACTTTAAAAAATGTTTAATCAAAATGCTGCCTTTAAAGGCAAGCAACAGATTTTACTCCACAGAGTTCGCCCTAGAAGTGCGTTGGATCGTAACGTGATCTCACACCTAAAGTTACCTTAGTCTTAAGCTAGAAACTGATTAAATAATGCTTACAGATAGAGGTAAATTCAGAGGAATTTTAAAATTTACAGAACGGCAACTGAGATTTTATTGGGATCTGCAAACTCGGACGCAAAAATCGCACAAATACGGGCCTTGTACACGCGTAACCGAACAGGATATAGTGTAGAATTTCAATGCTGGCATTCCAGCGACCAAACGCTCGTGAGAAACTAACAGACCTACAGGCTGTGGAAGTCAATTATGGACAACTCACATAATGAAGGCGTGTCGGAACCCGCACGACTCGTCTTAGGATTTTAAGCCGATCGGTGTCCACCTGTTTATGGCTGGTGCGACTCTCATTGGATAAATGAAATGTGGCAAACCTCCATTTTCTGCGCATAATTAATGCAGCGTATCGTATCACATCCAGTCATAATGGGCAGCGTCCACCTTATTAAAATCGCATAGCGTCAAAGCTGTCCCTCGATAATTTGAAGTATGCAGAGTTAGTGGTAGTCACGGATGAAGAATGAGTTGTATTGGCTGCGACAGTCACCGTTATTTTGCAGATTCAATGCAGCTATAAATGCGACAATAAACGCAATTGATGTTTACTTCTCACCAATGTAATTGCCCCTTTTACCCTCTCCGACTTGACACATTCGGATGCAAACCGAAAAGCACAATAGACAATTGGCAATAAAGCTGCTTTTGCAGAACTTGCACGCCCTTGGTTTGCCTCGTTAATGCAAATCGTTTCCCGTCAATGTTGGCTACTATTACCATCAGCATAGCAACTGCTTTGCAAGTTATCTACTGCTCATTGTGCATAAGTAGCAGCAGTAGGTTGAATGGAACAAGGCAACAGAATCCCTAGCCCTCAAAATGCTCTCGTGGTGTAGATTTACTCCAGCTCAATTTCACCAGGCACACCCTCATTCATGGGCGTTGCATTCTGCCTGGATATGAAACCTAAGAGTTGTGCTCAACAGTTCTAACTTATGTACCAAATCCTATCATGCTATGAGTTAGTTTTACCCTATTATGTCAAAATTTGCAGTGCTCGTGCACGAGAGTTTAAAATGCGCTTAAAAAACTTATTTATGATGCAAAGCAGTCTTTGAAGTAAGGGCGAATTGCCGATTTAATCCACAAAGCCGCGAAACGCTTTGGATGGGGCTAGGCTAGCAACATAATAATGCTAAATGGTAGTGGAAAAAAAGGTAAAGGCTAATCACGAAGCGCAGAATAATTTATTTCTACTTCTTAGGACTGGATTGCGATAACTTCCAAACATTCAGTGCAAAGCATTCGGTTTCGTTTTGCAATTCGCGCGTAAATATAGTCAATGTTTCATACGCTTGATTAGATATAGGTCCAATTACCAATCAATTGCCAAACTTGCTAAAGCTTGGCTGGACCTTCTTGGTTAAAAGTGATCTGACACACAGGCAAAACCTCAGTCTATATGCAAACATCAAAATTCACTTACCCCACATTCACGTGTCTTGCAGCGCACTCGCAACCACAATCCCATCTCACACTACTCAGCCACTTTAGGCAGCTATTTTATGACTTTACGGCTGCACACGTTGTCTTGAGAATCAATTTATTTAATGAAAGCCTCCTACTACGTGTAATCGCTTCACTCACGAGCACTATCATTGGTTAGTGTAACAGAATGAAATGCTAGCTTTGGAAACACCCAAAGATTATTTACACTGAGGTCAGCTTCAACACACCTGTCAATTGCTCCTCTCATCCGTTGCAAATATAGGTCACGGAAACTAACAAGCAGTTCTATGAGGATTATTCTGTCTGCGTGGCATGATACCAAGGTCCGCAGGAGATCGGGAGACTCTATTGTAATGCGCTGACAAATCCAATTTTGGCGTTTAAAAATGCGTATTGCAAACCGTGGAGATAAGCAAAACATCATTGAACCCTGAAGAAGGCGAGCGCCTTAAAATTCCTCAAGTATTTAAGTGGCATTTGGGGGCTTATTGCGCTGGATTTGATTTCCAAGTAAATTCCACGTATTTTACAGTGTGGCTTCACTTTGAAAAATTCACGGGTCTTACAATACGCTTAACATGCAGGTTTCCCAAATTAATATAGTATAATTTCATTCACTTCACCCAGCGCTATGAAGCTAGTTGCAATGGTAGATTTACCCTTTTACACAAGTTACTTAAGCATACCGCTAACAGTTTTGCATGCATGAAGAAAATATTAGTTATGCCCCACCAACTATATGACCATCAAAAATCTTTTTGTCAAAGTGAAGTTGCACTGTAAAATACGTGGCATTAATTTGAAAACCAAACCCAACGCAATAAACTTCCAAATGGTAAGGCAGGCGTAATAGTCAACTTGACAGTGCTTGATTGTTGGAGATGGTGTGATCCACCATTTGTAAGAGGCCAGACAGTACGTATAATTTGTTGGCAGCATTGACCGAAGACCCCATCCCGGAAGCAGAGACTAGAGCTACCAAAACTGAACCCTAAGCCTCCTACTTCCAAGGCAAAGGCTAAGCAAGGCTTTTTACTATAAGCCTCCTATACCGTTCTTAACTTAATGCACTGTAGCAATGGCTGGTGTCACCGTAGCTGAGATTTGAGTGAGTTGACGTCATATGTAGTTTTTTGTGCAGGCACGAAATGGCCAGGACCACTAGTCTGGTGCTGTATTTGATTACAAGCATCAATTCAGATTTAAGCCACAACCTTAAATTGCCCGACATCGAGTGGACACATTGAGTAGTTACTGACAGGCTTGTATGGTTGTGGCCACGACACTTAGCAGTGGAAACCTGGACACACATTATAACTAGGTGCTATAGGAAAGAAAATATTTTTATCGAGAGAACATGGCCATTTTGTACGAAGATTGGCATTTTTGGGTACACAAATCACGCATATCGTGATGTTTAGGAAAAGAAACCTAGTAACGAGGTTTCTCATGGAGTACGTTGGACAGATGCTAACTTTGATTATTTTGACCGCAAGTAGAAGCTCATTTCCAGTGCAAAGTTATCTGCATATTGTTCATTAAAATTTTCTGTTTAATAGGAGATTTGCTTAACGGAGGATTACTCATGCAACATCTTTAGCTCAATAGGGTTTAAGGCCTTGTGTACTTTCGCACACGGAACTCTAATCGAAGGTGCCGCACCAGGTCCACAAGTTCTTTTTACTAACATTCTCCGCCAGTAATCAAAAGCAGTGCACGCCTTGCCACTTTCATGCGGTCACTATTAAGTTGCGTGTTAAATGAATCTAGGTTGACTTTAGAAAGCTTTTGTTTCAAGGGTTTAAAATAAGGAGAAAGCAAACCAGAGCAAATTTAGCCACCGTCAGGGTGTACATGGCTGTTTCGCCATCTTGACCATCGATTTTGCTCCACAGTAAATTGTCACTTTTAAGGTAGAACGTAAGGATATCGCGGCGGTGACCGGATTGAGTTTCAATATGCCAAGCATGTATCAATTTGAACATCTTTAGCTCAATAGGGTTTAAGGCCTTGTGTACTTGCGCACACGGAACTCTAATCGAAGGTGCCGCACCAGGTCCGCAAGTTCTTTTTACTGGCATTCTCCGCAAGTAATCAAAAGCAGTGTACGCCTTGCCACTTTCATGCGGTCACTATTAATTTGCGTGTTAAATGAATCTAGGTTGACTTTAGAAAGCTTTTGTTTCAAGGGTTTAAAATAAGGAGAAAGCAAACCAGAGCAAATTTAGCCACCGTCAGGGTGTACATGGCTGTTTCGCCATCTTGACCATCAATTTTGCTCCACAGTAAATTATCACTTTTAAAGTTGCACGTAAGGATATCGCGGCGGTGATTGGATTGAGTTTCAATATGCCAAGCATGTATCAATTTGAATGCGAATAACAATCCCATATACCCTGACAGTTTTGCTAGGTGCTCTTACTCAGCGACTTCCGTGTTAATTCGTGCATAACTTGTTAGACGAAAAGTATGCGCCACTCAAATGAGGTCTCACATCAACTTCCTTCTTAAAATTACACGGTTCATCACTTAGCGCTTTCAGGTGAAAATTTATCCAGATGCGGATCACTGGATTTGCATTAATTTTTTGCTGCAACAACTAGGTGGTGCATCGGAATTAAGCATCTGTGAGGGTTTCCCACAGTTACATCTGCATCACTGACACGTCATGAGGAAATTTGTAAAAAACTGGCTATACCCCTTCCTCGAGAGGTGGACAGAGTATCCGCATCCTATACGCATGTGCGCTAAGCAACTTAGGATGAAACATTAAGGCCGGTTAACGATGATTTTATTGAATTAATAACATTCGTCATGCCCGAAGTGAAAGTGAACGAACAATGTGCCATTTCATTCGCTTCTGACTGAGCTTCGAAAGCAGTCTCATCTGCAGCATCAACTATTCACTTTGTGTCTTCTCATTCGGCTTCTCTACGGTGCTAATCAGGGGCTTGATGGAACGGTGCTCTTGGTGTACATGACCCTTTTTCTATAAAAATCGTAAGCTGAAGTCCATAAGCAGCACGCCTCGCACAAAACTAATCCGCCCACACCCAGAAACATTGACACGTCACGCTTCAGACCAAAGAGAACAGAGATTTGACGAAAGAACGGCCACGACGCAGAGACCTTATCAGTGTCTACAGATGTCATCATCTTATAGGTTGTGCACATATAACAAAACAGGATTTCAGTAGACACACTAATTTAAATAACCTAGAGTACGAGAACGCAATTATTATCAGGGTTAAACCACAAACTGACTTCATTGATCACGTGAGGTTATCAGTGACTCTTTCTCGCTTCCATCTCCTGCTTGGCGTAAGCTGGAGACTTGCGAACACGCTGGAAGGACCGCTTATTATCTGCAAAGAACCAGTATCCGGAGCAACCGATGGGCCGGCATGTAGCGCCTAATGCTCCAACCAATGCTAATGCTGCAATAACTAGACCTATATTGAGCTATCGCAAAGTACCCGCCTGTGGAAATACACATAATTAAAGATGGTACCTCCTGCAGATAACTGCATTCCCAAAATGTGTCCTTGTTACGTACGTTTGAAAGTCCCATCTCCAAGACAGATTGGTGGGCCCTCTCCTGAACATCATATCATTGTCCACCTTATCCCGGTCAATTGAAGTCACGCCATGTAACCATCATTTAGAATCCTAACACCGACTATGAGACCAAAATCAATCCAGACAACAAGATTGTGAGGCTAAAACCAGCAGTCACCCTATCATACCCCGCCACATATCGCATGCACACAAACACACGCACGCATGTACCGTGCCTCTTTTGCTCTTGCTTATACGCCTTGGCAAGGAGTCATCCGCATTGAAGTCTTGTTCGTTGCACAAACTGGCACATAGTCTGTGCCGACCACTTGCTACTCCGTGGTGCTTAAAGGAATTCACCAATTTCACTTTTTATCAAATTGAGCGACAAGAAACACCACGTGCAGACGTGGGCCATTTATGCACCAAAATTACTGCCGAGTCGTGTGAAAGTGCACAGTCCAGATGGATACATCCGCACGACTATTGTCCCAAAACCAGTGCACCATTTATCAGCGAAAATATATTCTCAAAGCCAGCGCAATGGGGCGACATTTTGTTACTTCAATTACTTAACAAATAAAATGACACTTGAGAGACCATATATAGGAACCCGCATTTGTTAGTCAAGAATGGTGAGGTCGGTGGTCTGGTCAAATGGGATTTTGGCATGAACTAGCCAGTTACGCATCACATCACACAAGGTGTGGGCACAACTGCAGAACAGCGATAACATTTAAAGCATTAAAATAATTAATTAGTGGTAGATTTCAAAAGCCATCACCAACCTAAAACAAAAGTGTAGATCACTAACACCCAGCGAAACAGGATGGAAAAAGGCCAATGACTTGTTTGTAACTTGACTGACCCCAAGTTGCTAGGAGTCCAACACTCAGAAAATGATTGCAACTAAAGATGGCCCCACTATACTGCCTTGCATTTGTGACCCATAGCAAAAATGTTACCGCTCCCATGATTTGTGAACCACTGACTAACGTGGTTTGTGCAAAATTTGAATGCTAGATTTGGGCTGCATTACCACCTCCACATGAAGAAGCACATCAAATACCTAAGACAACAGTTAGCCCTTCTCATGAGCAATCAAATACTCTGTCCACCAGAGAATCCATAAAATTAACATCCCACGTAGCAGCATTTGCAGGTTTGAGGCGCATAAACACGGGTATGCCCCCGGCTGACGCCACACTGACAACCAAGGGTAGCGAAGAAAGCGATGATTTTACTAAGATCATCAGCAGCATAAGACAGCTTGGCACTCAAAGCAGGAAAAGTAAGTGCGAGGGGATGAGCAGGAGACGTGGTGTTCGACACCAAGGAGGGCAGGACAGATGTAACCAGTTCAGTCGGCGGTCGTTAGACTCCTTTTCAGACCACGCATTCTGGCAGAGATCTGTCCTTAGGCTCCTTCAGCATCAATGTCGGTGGAACAGTCAAGTGTGAAGTTGGCATATGATCTGCAATTGGCAGTTCACCGTTCCGTGGGCATATCATCGTGGCGAATGAACCAGGTGGGTGAAAGAATCACACCTGCTTATACGTGAGCCATGGCATGGTTAGATGTGGCGCGATATCAAAACAGATGAGATGGCCTTGTCAATCACAATAGGTCAAGCGGGCCTTTTGCAACAGGTCTGTTACCCTAAATTACCCATATTTCACAACGTTAAGGCAAGGGCAAACTTTCCAGCATCGCATGCTACACAGCAAGCATATTTTCACGACTAGCATACAACATATAAATTGGAACTTAATGTTGTTAATGTTAAATTAGGACTTTATTGTGGCTTCATTGTAATGCAAAGAATGTAAAGAAGCGCACGATACAGAGCAGACCAGCTCATGAATTTTTGGAATTGCGAGTGAAAGAAGTTTTTAAAGTGCTTAATTTAATGTTGTGGCGCTACTGTTAATTGATGAACCTATCTAAAGGTTTTGTGGAAAATATCGAACTTGGTGCACTCGTCGGCATCATGAGAAGCCTCCTAGGACGGTTGTCTCTAAAGTGCTCATAACTGAGGCGCTTGTTGAAAATGGAGTTTTATGGTGGCCACCTCGGAGGCAACACACAAATAATCTCAGCATGTGTATCCCCACTGCCGTAGTGATGCGGTAGCTTCTGCGTGGTCACCTTCCTACTTTTAGCCGTGGTAGCGATTAGTCTTGTCTATATTAACTTTTTGCCATGGGACTAATAGTTTATTTACGGATCGCGGGCTTTGTTCCACGCGCATTTTTGCGCATTGGTGAAAATTAATACAGTTCTTTTGTTTGCCTTTCACCTACATGTTTATTGGGCTATTTGGTCAGTAAGGAACTACGTAGATAGGTAGACAAATGTAAGAGGTTAGTTTTTCCGCAAAAAAACCTTTGTCATCGTTCTAATTTTGTCGGCAAATGGATCTTCCTTGAAGGCTGCAAGCGTTGGAGTCTGCGTCGAGGATTTCAGCTATGGATCGGTGTAGTAATTGGTTGATTGCTGTCTTCAAATTGTTAGCAGTCCACCTAGAGCACAACTCTGCTTGATTTGAACCAATCAAGCAGAGAGATATTAAACTAAAATCCTTGGAAACTGGATAAGAATGTGTGCGTTGGGCTGCGGTAACTCCGAGGACAAACTTCTCACTCACACGACTGATTAAATGTGCGGCTGAAAACAAGAGAAAGCAAAGTTTTTAAAAATTGCCCATCTGCATTCAGATGACGCACTCCCTTATCTCATGCTATGCCTTCAGATGCTCTGCAGCAAATGTAGTGAGAAGTTTGTCCGTAGGCATATCATCGTGGTGAATGGATTAGATGGGTGAGAGAAACCCACCTATATATACGTGAGTTATGGCATGGTTAGACGTGGCGCGATGTCACAAGGGATGAGATGGCCTCATCAATCACACTAGGTCAAGCAGGCCTTTTACAACAGGTCTGTCAGCCTGAATCACCCATATTTCACAACGTTAAGGCAAGGGCAAAATTTCCACCATCACATGCTACACAGCAGGCAGATGTTCAAGACCAACACGCCTATATCTCAACCCTCTAATGCACCGTTATGTGCCACTGAATCTCTTCGGAAGGTGTGATGTGTTTTGCAATGTTCATGCTAAATCGTTTCCAAACAGACTACTTCAGTGGTAGGTGATCGCTAAACATCATTAGAGATAGTGAACTTGCCGTCCTTCATGAGGGACTTATATGAACACAGAGGCTAAGATAAATGCACTACTTCGCATTTGACAGTTCCATCAATGTGTCATGCTGAATTTGCTCTGTCGGAGTGGTAGTGGAAGCCCCTTTGTTATTTCTGTTCAGCAGAATTCGGAACACTCCATTCATATGTTAGAGAAGCATTACTCGTCTACATTCAGAATAAATTGTGTGAACCAAATGCATGTATGATGCTCTGGTCCATTTAGCTTGCAGTAAAATAGACTAGCGCTGCAATATTCGTAGCTTATACTTCCGCACACGGCATAGCCTTTAAATCTTGCACACAGATTCTTAATCCTCTACGCCGGTTGGACTGTAGAACGCATTCTTGGTACTAAGGGGCATTCGCAAAAGAGGAATATGTAGTTACAAATTTTTATCATTGTTGCATACAATCGGTGCGTTTCAAACAGGCAAAGTTTTTGAGAATTGGGGTTGATCTTGTCAGCAAACATATCATTCTGTTTGTTTTTGACCATAAACTTCATCAGCAAACAAACTGGAAATGTTGCCCTGTTCTTATGATGGTGCATTTAGAACGGTCCTTCATGCTCAGAAGCGCCATCAGTTATGCTTTTGCTAGTTCATTCCTATAAATTACAGGCAATGTCGGAATACTGTAACTACTGCACGCTTTGAGATAACGTCTGTCTTATCTGAAGCAATTTCGTTCAAGTTCTTTAGTGTTGGACGCGCAGAGGGTGATTTTCTAACTGAGTTGCCGCTTCAATTTCTCTAGTAAAGATTATGCTCCTACCTTATCTGTCAGTTATGTACTACAACTAGTTTAAACGATCTGTGAAGATTAAATGACCTGGATATTGGAGGAAAGTGTCTGCAATGTAAAATGGTGCATCCGTCAATACAAATTTTTAAATTTTTGTCAATCATTCAGTGAATATTGAGGCTAGCAGCTTAAACGACTTCTGGTAGTGGTCGTCATCCCACGCAAGGAAAATGGAGTCCGTGAATATTGCTGTATGTGGTAGTGTATTTATTTATATTGAGCGTGCGTTCGGGATTTCTGGTCCTTATAAAATCTCAGTTGCAGTTCTGTACGTTTTAGATTTTAGTCTCAAGCGTAAGGCTGAGCTAATGTTGGATGTGAGATTACGCTCTGATTTACCGCACTTGATTTATGGTGGACCTTATTGCGTAAATGGTGTTGCACTTGTTTGCACTTCTCGATTTGCATTCGGAATTCGAATCGAATCGCTGTTTTCTCTCCCCATGGCTCCAAAACGAAGATTACAGCCATCTTGGTCGGTCTGCTGCTAGAAACAAGGGGATTTGTACTTGCACAATTTGCGACACGTAGGGCTTTCTCAAGTGCGCTACTGCGTCGCTAAATTTTTTTTATCTCCTGCGAACTATTTTGCCTTTTAAATGACATCTTACCTTTATAAGTTTGTAGAGGGACGGCAAATAGTGCGCTTTATATTTTGCAGAAAACCAGTTCTGACCTTCAGAAAGATAAACCCAAATGCCACAGAAGTTCGGTTTATGCAACAGTGCAGAGCAAACGACAATTTAGCCAAAATCAATTGCATTCGTTAAAGGCAACTGGATTGGGCTCTCAAAGTCATAGCAAAACACATACGAGGGAAAGAGTGGTCATTTAAAGCACGCAGCAGTGAGGACTAGTTTAAAGTTGCACGGCTCTCAACTAAGGTGAGTGATTAGGCAGTCAGCCCTCTCAGTTTTACGTCCTGTTCCGCTTTCTCACTAACCGCCATCGTCAGAATGGCAATGTCCTCTTCACCACTGCAGGGAATGCTGCGCCTCTTGCCCTTCATCGACATCAATGTGGCTTGTGGGGTCTCTTCGCTATAAAGCACGCAGCAGTGAGGACTAGTTTAAAGTTGCACGGCTCTCAACTAAGGTGAGTGATTAGGCAGTCAGCCCTCTCAGTTTTACGTCCTGTTCCGCTTTCTCACTAACCGCCATCGTCAGAATGGCAATGTCCTCTTCACCACTGCAGGGAATGCTGCGCCTCTTGCCCTTCATCGACATCAATGTGGCTTGTGGGGTCTCTTCGCTCACGTGCGAGAGTAAGCGCTTAAGTCTACTCTGCCCCTAGCCGTCGATGTGGTGGCCGCAGGCGACACGGACAAACTCTTCTCCTACAAAAGGTCCCAAACCAGCGACCAGATTTTGTGAGTTCACCAGCTTGCCTTAAAAGAACAATGGAGAATTCTGCGCCCCTGTCTGTGGCGTAGTACATAAACAGGTATGCATCCTACCAGTTAGTTTCCAGATCCATTGTATCTCCTGTAGACACAGTATCAAACAAAGTCGTGTTGCGATGCCGTTGATCTTAAGACAGCCCTTTAGGATTAGCAATGCAGTGAAGACCTTGGTAAACAGGCGCGCAACATGTCTTCGCAACAACAGAATTATGCTGAATACGCTAGCCATCTTTGCATCTCATGCTATGAACTTGCACTTCGCGGATGAAGTTTCAAAGCTCAACTTCAGGAAAGCGAAGTGCTATTTAGCTACTTGTGCAACCACAGAATGCGCGTCAAGGCAGCATGACGTAAAGCAAGATGCTAGGCATTCATTTTGACTGCCTAGCACGTACACATCGCATGGAACATCAGAAACACGAATGGAAACCCACCAGTGATCATACGCCTAAACAGAGCTTTGAATCTTGGACCCTCAGATTAAAAATCTAATGCTATACCGATTGAGCCATCCAAGCCACGACTGTGGCGCTTGCCTGGACCAATGGTTACCACACTTAAGTCCGCCCCCATCTGACGCGCTTAAG
>LWMJ02000670.1:9879-36286 GCA_001693035.2 Taenia asiatica
TCCCAACACACGTCAGCTGCACAGACTTTCCATTACTTTGCTCGCCCAAGGATCTGCCATTCCATTAAGCCACTTCAAGGGCATTTGTCACACACTAGTTCAACACTCCTCTCATGCACTCATGCTCACGAATGGCCCCTGCCATTGCTGTTACACTCTAGCAAAGACGATGGATCAGCTGCAAAATTCAGCATCAGCATATGCGTGTGAAGCTAGTACAACGCATGGAAACGAGAGTGCATGCTACTGAACAAACACTAAATTACCTAGGGTATCCCTAAAAAATGGCACATTTTCATTGTAAAAACACTACATTTGCTTGCCAATCCGGACTTCTATCAATCCACGTTGAAATGCCGCTCCCTAGCACTTCCAGTATTAGTTCGTTCAATCATATTACTCAATTGCATACAGTAGCTAGTACTTCGGGAAAACGTGGTTTGGCTGGAAGGAAGGCGAGCGACTTCAATGGTGGTTTTACCTTTGTCAACGATTTGCACAATTAACAAACAAGTAGCTCAACCCCTTGTAACTACCACCGCATCCATGCACACTGGAGATGAAATATGCTGCGTAAAACATGCCACTTTGAAGAAAAAATAAACCCCTTCTTGTCTATTCTCCTTTTGCCCCCACTTCAATGATTATTGACGATCATTACGCCTCAGGAGGTGAGCTTTAAGACGACTTTATCAACGCGTCACCTAGAAGAGCAGTTCGAAAATATTCAGCCGTTCACTAGTACAGTAAGTCACCAAATCTTGTTCGTCTTCACCGGCGTGTCCTCCACCAGCAGTTTCACATTCAAAAAAGGCCTTGCAAAGTCCTAGGTGCTCGATCAGCTGTAAAGAATTCTACAATTTATTTAAATGCTCTAGTCGTAACCTTCTACATTGTGACAATTCTCACCACTCTAACACTCTGCCCCGCAGAGACAATAATTTTGCAGAAATTAAGTGCTGTAATGAGTGATTGAAATAAAGAGAATGGCAATGGTGGTATTTGGACCCACCTACTCCTCATAAGTTTAGGTAAACGTCACACTGTAAAAAACGTGACATTTGTTCGGAAATCAATACGACGTAATAGCCTTTCAACTGGTAAGGTAGGCGTAATTGCCTTAACTTGACAGTGCTTGATTGTTGGAGATGGTGTGATCCGTTATTCGTAAGGGACTAGACAGTACCACCCGTTTGTTGGCGTAAGTACAAAATTTAATTGTAAGATTATGATGGTGGTATTGGTAGCAAAATTGAGCGACGGAGTATTAATATCTCTGCCAAATGTTTAAGTACAATAATTTCGCAGTTATTTCAATTCTATTTGCAGTTGGCTTAAAAAGACAAGAAATGCAATAAAATTAGCCTGAACCTAATTGGTAGCTACATCAGACCACATCTTTTCTTTCCTTAAAACCTCTGCTTCACAGCATTGTATAATTGCTCATTTGGCTACTAGTTTTAATGTTTTTTTACATTGGCATATGATTCGCTCTTCGGGTGCGTGAGGCCCCCGGGTTTAAATCTCGGCTGAGTCCATAGGTGTCACTCTCTTCGTTGCTAAAACACCAAATTGCAGCTGCCTTCTCCTTCCACCTTCATCCACTCATCTATTCTCCCTCTATGTCTTCTTCATTATGCATTTAATTACCTCCCTCAAAACTACCTCCATGCTGGACAAATGGACGTTAACACAGCTGCATTGGCCATCTGCAGCGCTAACGAGAGCAGGCAAATAGACACGATGCGTTACTCGAGCATGTCATGTGGATAATGGCAAGGCCAAGCAAACCACTAGAATAAGAAAAATAAATCACTCACTCCTTACAGTTCGCCTCCAGCCGACCAAGTGCAGGGCGCAGTGCCATGCACGTGGATTACCAGGCAAGGCGACATTGACCGAAGACCCAAACTCGGTGAAAATAAATTAAAGCTGCCGAAAACCGAACCCTGAGCCCCCTACATCCAGAACAAAGGCTATGCGAGTCTTTTTGATCCGGACCTCTTTTGCCGTCCTTAATTTAATGCACTGCAGCAATGGCTGGTATAACCGCACCTGGGATTTGAGTAAGTTGACGTCGTATGTAGAGTTTTTCTGTGCAGGCATAAATAGCCATGACCACTAGTTTGGTGCTGCGCTTGAAGACAGGCTTGAAATCAGATTTAAGCCACAACCTTGAATTGCTCAGCATCATGTTCACACATTGAGTAGTTACAGACGTGCTTGTGTAAGTGTGGCCATGATACTTAGCAGTGGAAACGGAGACACGTAATGAATTGGTGGTATGTGATGCAAAATAATTTTATTGAGAAAACACGGCAATTTTTTTATGATTAACGGCATATTCAAGTGCAAAAATCACGTATATCGTGAAGTTTGAGAGAAGGAATCCAGTAACATAGTTTCTCACAGTGTACGTTGAACAAATGCTATTATTGCATACTTTGACCGCAAGCAAAAGCTTATAACTAGAACAAAGTTGCATGCAAAATATTCATCAAAATCTCCAGTTTAAATGCTTGGCAAGTGAAGCTCAATTAGTGGGTGACTTAACAAGGAATTACTCATCCGACATGTTCGGTTTAATAGGATTAAGCCCTTAGGTACCCTAATCGAATTCGTCCCACCACGCCTGCAAGTTCCTTCCACTGTCATCCTTTGTGAGTAATCAGAGGTAGCGTGCGCCCTGCCACTTTCGTGCGATCTCTACTAATTCGCGATGTCACATGATTTAGGCCAACTTCGGGAAGCTTTTCTTTCAAGGGTTTAAAATAAGGAAAAGTCAAATTAGAATAACTTTAGTCACCATCAGGATATAAATGACTGTTTTACCAATTTGACCATCAATATTGAGCCAAAATCACATCATCACTTGAAGAGTAGAAGGTAAGGGCATCGCGGCAGTGACCGGAGTGAGGAACTGCTATATTAAATGTGCATTAGTTTAAATACGACTAAGAATCTGATATACTCTGGTGGTCTTGCCGGTTAATCCTACACAACGACTTCCATGCTAATTTATGCACAATTTTTTAGATCTGAAAAGCACGCGCTACTCAAAGGGAGTGCCCACACTAACTTTCTTCTCAAAATCACACCACTCATCACTTGGCGTTTTCAAGTGCAAATTTATCCAGATGGGAATCATTGGATTTGCATTAAACTCTCACTGCAACAAATAGATGGTGCATCGGAATTGAGCACCTGTGAGAGTTTGCCTTAGTTACACCTCCGTCACTAAGACGTCATGAGGAACGTTATGTGAGGCTTACTAGACCCTTCCTACAGAGGTAGGCCGAGTATCCGCATCCTAGATGTATGTGCATTAGTCAATTTAGGATAGGACACTAGGGCCCGTTAAGGATGCTTTCACGCTAGCATTGGTAACATTCATCATGCCCAAAGTGAAAGTGAACGAGCACTATGTCATTTTATTTGCTTCTGACTTGGCTTCGATTGCAGTCCCGTCTGTGGCATTACCTATTCGCTTTGTGCATTCTCATCCGGCTCCTCTAAGGTGCTAATCGAGGACTTGATGGAACGAAGCTCAGTGCACATGACCCCTTTCCTATAAAAATCGTAGGCGTCTCAGCGTATGGGGTAGCAAAAGAGATAAATTCTGAATATTACAACCACAATATTTATTTCATGGATTTAGCATGACCAACTCGCTTGGAACGGGGTTTAAATGGAATGAGCGTGGAATGAAACACTTAGCAAGTAAGCTTTTTTCATTTCATACCACCGATAATCCTCACTGTTGTTTAACTTCCTATCAACCGCTTCAATTCTTTCTGACAGAGAACTTGGATTAAGAGATCTAATGATTCATTCACATCAGTTATTGTTTCTTTGACAGATGATGAATCAGGATTTGATTATTTAGGCATGACTGCGTTTCAAACAGATTCGCATAACTGCCCTTTTCTCTAAATCTCGTATGAGAGATTCCACATCTGTGGCTTTTGCGGAAGAAATCAAGGCTCTAAAGTAACAAATTAGACAAAATATGTTGTTTATCACGGGGAGCTACTTTTATTTGATTAAGATTTTACGGCCTGGAGGCATTTGTTGCTGCAAATGTGTAGTTGGGCTTGCTGCTAATTCTTGTTTGCATTAAGGTGAGCAGGCACTCAATCTTCTGAATCATTGAGCAATAATTGCTTAACAAACCACAAGCAGTTGTATTTGGGCACATCCTATAACAATTAGACCTTCCCCTACTTCGATCAGCAGTGACTGCTTTAACGTCAAGTACCGTTTTGAAACTTCGAATGAACAACAATTAGTAATAAAGGCCGGAATATCCTTCAAGTAAACCTTATGTTAAGAACATGAATTAACTGCTTGTGAGCAAGATTTGTAGGTTTGATGGTTCCTCATCTCCAAAGGGGTTGGACGGAAAGTGTGTTAAGTGCTAGTAGCCGACGGACTCACGCCGTGTTCTGGAAGACTCTAGGCCATGAAAGGATCCCTGTGCATCTCAAATCATTGGATCTTAAATACTGTGGTATTATCTCTGCTTAATTTTACGGCCTGGAGGCATTTGTTGCTGCAAATGTGTAGTTGGGCTTGCTGCTAATTCTTGTTTGCATTAAGGTGAGCAGGCACTCAATCTTCTGAATCATTGAGCAATAATTGCTTAACAAACCACAAGCAGTTGTATTTGGGCACATCCTATAACAATTAGACCTTCCCCTACTTCGATCAGCAGTGACTGCTTTAACGTCAAGTACCGTTTTGAAACTTCGAATGAACAACAATTAGTAATAAAGGCCGGAATATCCTTCAAGTAAACCTTATGTTAAGAACATGAATTAACTGCTTGTGAGCAAGATTTGTAGGTTTGATGGTTCCTCATCTCCAAAGGGGTTGGACGGAAAGTGTGTTAAGTGCTAGTAGCCGACGGACTCACGCCGTGTTCTGGAAGACTCTAGGCCATGAAAGGATCCCTGTGCATCTCAAATCATTGGATCTTAAATACTGTGGTATTATCTCTGCTTAAATTATCGTTACCCAGAGAAATCTTGTGCTACCAACATCACTAGTCATGTGTGGATGACTGCTTCGTTGCCAAGCATGCTGCTGAGTTGTGCGTAAGGCAAGACTACCACTACTACTCATGACCTTTCGGTTGTTGTTGATATTTCGTAAGATTCTTAAAAGACAGCACTAGTGATAAACGAGTTGGAGTGAGCAATAGTGGCTTCGAGATGAAGTAGGCTCCTAGTTAATCGAGAAGTGGCCACTGTGAGATGGGCAGTCCGTGTGGAAGGCCTTTCTAGATTATTCTGCGCCTTGAAACGAAGCCTGTGCCTCAACAGCAAGTAAGTATATTCAATATTCCCAAAGGCTTGTTTGGGCGACGCCAATGTGTGGATGGATAGAGAGGAGACATGTAAATCAGCCTTTGGTGAGTAGATTGCGTATATATTTACTGAGTATAAATTGTGATGGTGAAATTAGCCAAAAAATAGGCAGGAATGTGTTTCGGAGACACCGGGATCAAACGCTACCTTGTATCAATGTACCGATAGCATAAGTCACCCCCGAAGGAAATTTGCCTGAGTATTTATTAAAACAACATTTCGCTCCATCTATTGCTACACTGAAGCTAAGTTCTTGCCTTGAATCTAAATCAGATATTTCCAGTGAATTAAAAACACGCTACGAAACTATTCCTTAGGAGACTTAATGCGATGTCGCAGGTTAAATGTCCTGAAGGATCGGACATTATGATGCATTAAAAGTCAAGGTAAAAGACAACCTGAAAAGCTCAAAAGAGGTTCGGGATTACTATACGGTATAGTTAGTAAGACTGGAGCTGTTAAAATAGGTAATCAAGCTGCGTCATTATTGGGCGCCCATGGTGGGTCAATTTAGAAAATAGGGTGACGCAACCATTTTAGCTTATTGTGTCTTCATGAGCACGGCCTCTGCTACGCTTTCCAACTAGTACATCATATCATCGAAGTGGTATCCACAGTGCTCCACGTAACGTAGGTTGGACACATTTCTCTTACATTAGGTGTCACCGAAAACCGCCAACACCTCTCGTTCGAGGCTCTTAGCATTTTTTTCTCCTTGATAGTGTAAACGCTAAAATAACATTTAGAAATACGTTTGTAGCAAGGAGTTTCAGGACATTGGATCCTCAAGTGATTTAGCACCATCTTGGTACAACAAGGCTTCAACCCTATTGAGGATGCACTGGATCATCTCAGACGTCCCTTTGGCCTCTATCCCAGAAAGGGTCGTATTTCTTACCGCTAATTTGTTTGCGGGTGCAAAGAACCTTGCTTGCTATATGTATTTTTCTAATGATATCTGTAGAGCTCGCTCAAAAATAGGGCCTATGCTAAAACATCACCGATTTTCGCCGGATTCCGTGTTTGGGACAGGGCGTCTACATTGTTAATATGCACTCCCTTTTCTGTACCGCAATCAGCGTATCACTAAACAATTTCCACCCTTTGATGTTCTCGTTCGAGTTCGCATCTAATTAGCCATTTTCAATATATACTTGATCGCTATTCGGCAACTTATATAGTGCCTGATTATTGTATAAATAAGGGATAGTATGCGTTGAATGCTTGGCTTTTCTAAGTCTGCTCATTTGGTAGGCCTAGTACCCTCATAAAATACTAGCGGAAGTGCACTGAGGTGGAACGTTGCATGATACGGATACCGCGATATGAGCACAAAGCAGCAACATAAATGATTATACACAGAGTACGACTAAAGTCGAGATAAAATAGAATTTAAGAATGTGTGACTAGCGCCAATCACCCCTTCTTAAGGTTATCATCCTCTAATGACCAACCAGATAGTTTACTTTGGTTCATCAATGAAGCAGTCATTACCTCGCATGCTGTAGTCTATTAGCCGTTTCGGAGATGTTAAACTGCTGTTAAGGCGTTCACAGATTCTCCGCTTCTCCTTGCCCATCTAACCGACTGAACTGCTTTCGACAAGGCAATTTTGCAGAAGACAACCCGCTCTTGTGTAAATGATTGCACACAGACTCACCTGCCTTATCGCTTAGAGCAGTAGCAGACTTTAGGCCTTTTTTAGCTTTGCCTGCCCATATCCATTTTATTAGGGTTTTACCCTCACTTGGGCCTCATTCGCTACAATAGGACGAAGGACAACCACGATAAGAAGCAGCAGAGACGGGCGTAGGGCGACGATGACGCGGTTGGATTGGTAGTGAATGGTAAAAACAAAGTGAGACCTGTTCGACTATTTGACCACGACGTGCCAATGGTCGGATATGTCTGAGCAGACGGAGTGGTGTCACTAGCCACCTTTCCAGATGGTATCCGAATCTTCCGCGTCGTCGTCGCTTACCACAGTGAATCCGTGGCCGGCGAGCCAACTGTCAAGCACGCGGAAGACGATAGGGGTCGAGCCAGATGTAGAGAGGGAAGAGAAGGAGTGGAGAATAAAGGTGTGATGAGAAGACTGCGGAAGGGGATGCACAAGACATCCTGCAACTTAAACTACTCTGATAAGTAACTCTACTATTTGTGCCATTGCACGTAGAAACAAGCTGCTTAGCCTGCCACCTAGGGTTTGTCTCAATACTTCAGTCGAGAACACATTTGATGCGTTTCGTGCTACAGTGTTTTCACATTGGGACATGGATTTGAGGTAAGTTGTTACACTTCAGTAGGTGTGCTGCCTCTGCTGCTGTTTACTTAGTGATTTTCAGCGTTTGTTAGATCCACTAAAATAAAGTGCAACAAGGTGAATGCAGTGTAAGGTATAAATTTAATCAAGGAGATCAGCGCTATGCCCCCATAGTTTTTCATGCAACTAATGATAGGGCGCTTTTGGTGCGAATTCGCAATGCTACGCTCGGACGAATCCTTGCCTCTCATTAGGAACGACACCAGCGGTGTATGCATTACTCCCGTGATAGTGAATAAACATGCCTCTAGGTGCAAGACGCAAAGGAACGATTGAATTATGGACGAAGAGATGAGAAAACCTAGGAACGGAAAAAAAGAGAGTGGGGAGGAGAAAAGAGGATTATAAATGGGCATTGTAAGACGACCCTGCAAAGTACTGTGGTGCAGCGTTCTTCATCCCCTTCCTCTTCATCTCTTCATCAAGTGACAAATTCACCCCATCATATAACAATTAAACTTAGCTAAATATGATGGAATCAACTCGGCGGAGGCAATATGAGCTTTCTTCTAACGTAATGCTCTAAGAGGCAAGGTGCAGTTTTTCCATTCTTCGTGATTTATACTGTTTACCAGATTTGATACCGTCGAAATGACGCACATAAATGAGGCAAGAGAGAAGGAAGGGTAGATGGCGGAACTGCAGTAGGAGGAGTCGGTAGTACAACTCACCCCTAATTTCCTAGCAACCCATCTGTTTTGGTCGTTCGAGGTCTCGAGAGCGGCGGAGTAGGGGGCTGGAACTATGTAGCAGATGGGATGGAGTCGGCGGAAAAGGAGGATAAAATGAGGACCCAAGGTAAGGAAAAGACGAAGAGGAAGGAAGACAGTGGGAGGCAGTGACGAAGAACTGAATGTCGGGAACGATAACGTAAGGCAAGACGAACGGAAGCAGAAGTTACGACACGAAGAACAACACGAGTCGAGGATGTCCAAGTGGTTGACGTGTTTCAATTTAACACGTATAAACCGACTAGTTACACGTGCCACGTAGTGACTTTGTACACCATTTCTTGATTTTATTTCCCACCTTAGGCGAATTTCTCGCATCATCGGGCATGCAAAGACATGATGCTAATGGGTTTGATTGCAATGTGGCACCCTATTAAGATTATTGATTCCCGACTTCTTTTTATGATAATGTCCTTTGAGCCGGTTGCCTTTTGAACACTGAGACACTTTCCTTACACAAAACAAGAAGAAAAAATTAGGCCAAAGGAAGCGCTTAGACGGGAGGGCTGATGATTAATGATGACAAATCAAGGAGGCCGGATCTGCAGATTTTCTCACCTTTCCCGCAGCCCCTTTGTCGGCTTGCTCCACTAGGTCCGCAGGAACGCCAAGGAGGCCGGATCTGCAGATTTTCTCACCTTTCCCGCAGCCCCTTTGTCGGCTTGCTCCACTAGGTCCGCAGGAACGCCCAAGCAGGTGCGCTGGTGGAAGTGCGATGATTGCAATCCAAAAATCCGTTCCCAGTAATAGCATTGACGAAGCTCTCGGTGGTATCGTTACAAAATTGGCCATCTTGACTAACGCTGGTGTGCGATGGACTGACGAATCCACTATCTTACTATTTGGGAACTGCTCTGCTCTTCTGGTGAAATGCTCCTCAGCATGCTGTGACTGGAAGATATCAGCGCTGTACCTTACGAATTCGATGTTTTTTTGGCAAACGTAGCCAGAAGGATACTGAATTTGCTTTGTGCGAAAATCTATTGAAAAATTCGACGGTGTTTTTTAACTGTACATTTGCAATATCAGCCGATTGCTCTGAAACTTATGTTTATTTACTCAGCGCACATTGAATAGGTCACGCATGAGGTGGAAACATAATTAGTGACATTGGGGATAAAAATGCTCTGACTCGCATTCACGACAAATCAAATAAGTGAAAACTCGTTTTGCGTTAAATTATCGCAGATGAGTTAAAACATTTATATATCGAGCCTTAATAATATCGAATTTGACGGTACGTTATAAAACTGGCATAGATTCACAACTAACAGGCCTACGCAACATAATCTTAAGTAACTGCTGAAACCATTTTACTCCCACTCATCAGTGCCATTACTCGGAACCCAACTCACCGTCGGTCGAGTGGATCGGTAAATGGACCGAATGACTAGGCAGAGAACCAGTGCGCAACGAATACACACCAGGTGGTCTTATTGATTTTATTGACCCATCTATCGACTAGACACCCAAAGCAAGTGAGTCAGCTACGAGGCGCCTGCTAAGAAGAGCACTAGCCACTCATCAATCCTGTGGTGGCTTAAACACGCCTTCGCGTAGAGGTTATTATCGGAGGTGCATGGTGGGAATAAGAAGGCAAGAAGAGGACAAGCAGCAGCTGGGTTTCGAAGGTTGTGGTAGAGTGCAGCCACAAACTGCAAGGATTTAAGGCACTGAAAAATTGCTAAAGCACTTAAGTCTTCGAGTAGTTACACGCAGGCAGACGCATAAGGGGAGGAGCACTACTTAGCGCCCAAACATCACTCCCCAGTATCTACTTTGATAGAACTTGGCAAAATTCATAGTCTGCAAATAACCCCACTTAGGATTCTCCACTCCCTCGAAGAATAAACACTGCCGATTGAACACGTTTCCTGCTATCATCCTGTTAATCCTTGTGAATGGCGATTATCTTTTGCTCCTAAAATTAAACGAGAACCAGTGCGCAACGAATACACACCAGGTAGTCTTATTGATTTTATTGACCCATCTATCGACTAGACACCCAAAGCAAGTGAGTCAGCTACGAGGCGCCTGCTAAGAAGAGCACTAGCCACTCATCAATCCTGTGGTGGCTTAAACACGCCTTCGCGTAGAGGTTATTATCGGAGGTGCATGGTGGGAATAAGAAGGCAAGAAGAGGACAAGCAGCAGCTGGGTTTCGAAGGTTGTGGTAGAGTGCAGCCACAAACTGCAAGGATTTTTGGCACTGAAAAATTGCTTTAGCACTTAAGTCTTCGAGTAGTTACACGCAGGCAGACGCATAAGGGGAGGAGCACTACTTAGCGCCCAAACATCACTCCCCAGTATCTACTTTGATAGAACTTGGCAAAATTCATAGTCTGCAAATAACCCCACTTAGGATTCTCCACTCCCTCGAAGAATAAACACTGCCGATTGAACACGTTTCCTGCTATCATCCTGTTAATCCTTGTGAATGGCGATTATCTTTTGCTCCTAAAATTAAACGTTTTCTACACATCCGCTCAACATATTGTCAAAGGTACTCACACGCCAAGTGAGTCTATTCATGGTAATTGTAGGGTAGGGACAGCTCTAGCTGCAAATGAATGTTTCGCCTTTAGGCAAATAGTATAAAAATATGTACGGTGTTGCTTAATTAAGTAACTAACAAACGGATTGATAAATTGAATTTTTGCGGCGAGAATCCCGAAATACATTTGCCACTACCCACGATGCATCAATCAGGCAGAATGTAAACACTGCAGTTTAAAAGCAGATCCATTTAAGACGGCAACTTTGCCTACCGACACCACCATCTTCAATCACCACCAACATATTTTGAACTGACAAATGACCCTTTCTTGCCTAAGAGTCAACCGCCAGTGCCAGATCGATGCCCTCTTTCAACTTCAGACTTGGCCTCAGCTAATAACGTCATCTCACATGCTTGTCATGTCAAGCGACGTCCACTAAGCAACAAATCAGTAATATTGACATCCCACCTAAGAATTCAAAAGCAATAACTAGCAAGGTGACGTGTGCGGTGATGGATATGTGACTGCATGCCTCTTGGCACATTCTCCTTCACAGGCATATGAAGCCAATGCACCTGCATCACCTAAAAGAAGAGCAAATGCATGGGCGAATCCTTTCCCATTTATGCCATTGGTACGAAGTCACCTAACTAAAGCCATCCCATTAGTTACTCAAAAACCTTTGCGGTGTAAGTAACAGCGGTCAATTTCAAGTACCAATCAACCCGAACTCACCTAGTGGTTTATTTTACAACCCTTTATTCAAGGGGCTACAGACCACACATTCTTAGGAAGGGAGCATCATGCAAAGACTGCGAAGAACGAGAAATTTTGTTTTAATGTTAGACCATAGGCATTTTCCGCTCAACAATTGAACAACTTGGCCAAAATTATTCGAGCTTGTATTTCGTGCTAAATAAATCAGCCTTGTAAAAGGACGAAAATATTCAGGAGCAAAGAAGAAGAGAATGCAGGAGACATCAGCTAGGGTAATAGTTTTATCAGCATGTAAGTGATCGCGGTGGTAACAGCAACCATTGAGTGGAGAAAGTGCTAACAGGAGGATAACGTGTGCGGTGATGGATATGTGACTGCATGCCTCTTGGCACATTCTCCTTCACAGGCATATGAAGCCAATGCACCTGCATCACCTAAAAGAAGAGCAAATGCATGGGCGAATCCTTTCCCATTTATGCCATTGGTACGAAGTCACCTAACTAAAGCCATCCCATTAGTTACTCAAAAACCTTTGCGGTGTAAGTAACAGCGGTCAATTTCAAGTACCAATCAACCCGAACTCACCTAGTGGTTTATTTTACAACCCTTTATTCAAGGGGCTACAGACCACACATTCTTAGGAAGGGAGCATCATGCAAAGACTGCGAAGAACGAGAAATTTTGTTTTAATGTTAGACCATAGGCATTTTCCGCTCAACAATTGAACAACTTGGCCAAAATTATTCGAGCTTGTATTTCGTGCTAAATAAATCAGCCTTGTAAAAGGACGAAAATATTCAGGAGCAAAGAAGAAGAGAATGCAGGAGACATCAGCTAGGGTAATAGTTTTATCAGCATGTAAGTGATCGCGGTGGTAACAGCAACCATTGAGTGGAGAAAGTGCTAACAGGAGGATGATGCGAGAGATGTACTGTTGACAGTGACAAAGGAAAAGTGAAAAGCGTCCATTAGCACTGACCTCGACGTGATTTGAACACTCAGCCTCCTGACCTGAAGTCAGACGCGCTACCGTTGCGCCACGGAGTCACAATATTCTGCAGCACTGCAATACCTATAGTCGGTTACCTCAGCACCATCATATTGCGTGCTGTGCTTACCGTAATGCTACCAGCAGCAGTCAGATGGGCACACACATCGGCTGAGCGAAGGCACTGCTGCAAATGTCGGCAGGGTGTGGAGATGCTATACGGGTGTAGCGCTATAGTAAATGCCGTGGTTGAGCAACTGATTGTCACCCTGCCGTACTGACGGTTTCAAGCTGGTGGATCCTCGCCGACCTCTCACTCTCCATTCCTCTCCTCCAGCCCTACCACGTCTTCCTCACCACAACTCGGCTTCACACACTTCCGTGACCTGAAAACCGCTAATATTGACCGCGCACCCACGAGCTCATGTAACAATGCCGCCAGATATTCAAGGCGCAAATCCTACTCTTTAGCTTCGAGGTATTATAGTGTCTGATGAAGGTTTCACCTTCCTATATTGTGACCTCCACCTAAAGATTAGTCACGTAATCCTGCCTTCGATAATTTTAACTGCGAATGTTATCAGCCACGTTGAGAACATGGCCATTTATGGTGCTAATAAAAACTACCCAGTCAAGGTATGCATCTGGTCTTCAACTGCTGCAATTGTAACCCCTTTGATTTTGATGGTCAATGTTACTCAGGTTGGAAGGTAAAATCAGTCCTTGGGGTAGTTATTACATGTGTGCAGGTGTTGGTTAAAAAGGCGGGTAGAAAGAATCCTTGTGTATATCATGTAAATCGATGGCGAATGCAGCTTGGATCTGCAAGTGGGGATGTCTGGCAGGGAAGGGGTGGACTTCCTTCTCAAATGCTGGAAAAAATTTTGCAAGAGATAAAATTACAATCTCTCCTTAACAAAGGCGTCCTAACCTCTCGTCCCCACCGCCCATCTCCGACTTGTTTACTTATCTCTCTATTGGACGTAGGCGGAAGCAACATCAGCAGGTTGACGGTCGAAATCTGGAGGGTCGAATATGCAGCTTGAAGGTTCCAGTGATTTTGGCAGAAGCATTGGAAGAAAAGACGTTTTGATACGGTCAATACAGCCATGTTAGCAAGTTGCATGTCTCGTGTTATGCCGCACGAGGCCCCAGAAAATTTCCATAAAAAGAACTATTCTATGAAAGCAGAGGTCAGCAAAATGTTGCTTGTACCTAATAAATCTTTTCTACTTATAATAAATTCTAAAAATATATTGCGCTTCCATTTTGATAGATGAGGTTGCGCAAGTTTTCGGGGTCTGAATTCCCTAACCGTTATCTTCACGGCGTTGTCTTCTGGGGTTGAGGTACCTCTGGTAATCTAGTGCTTGCAGTTGATGCTGTTTTGAGCAGACAATATTGACGGGGACTTGATAGCTTGTAAGAGTGCATTCGTCGAGGGATCGGGGTCAACATAAAAGGCTGAATATGTCAGCGTTCCGCGACCAACAAATGGTAAGGGCGTGTTCATCTGAATTTTGTGACAAATTTCAAAAAGCAAACTTGCCGCCTCTCTATAATTGAGTAAGAGAAGCGCATTGCATGCTAGTGCTTAAAAGATGTGCTACTAACATAAAAGGTCTCATGTTTCACTTAATACCATAAGCAAATGGCTTCGAATTGATCAGCGGCATGACTTTTTCACGTCTTGACACGGTAATTTGGTGAATTTGAGAGCCATGTGACATAGTCAAACGTGCGGAAGTATTCAGCGTGCTTGCGCCCTATTGGGTCAGCCCATTGTCGCAAAAGGGGCGTTACTGAGAGCACAAAATGCCTATTTTAATGCAAGAAGCGATGCCGTTTGAGCCTATTTTTGTAGTTTGTTTAGGATATTTATGAGAGCGAATGCACTCCTGCTTCAAGAAAACCATCTGATTCGATCTACCAAACCAAAATTTTGACGGACGGGTTGGTAAACGGCACCTCTCAATATCATTCACTTATCGCGTCCTTTCGTTTATTAGTTTGCCTGCAGAGAAGTTGCGTTAGCATTTACCTCAACACCTAAACGTATTTTGCTTTTTGACTTACGGAGCCGAGCAAAGTGGCCACCTTAATAGAAAATATTGCTTATTGAAGTACTTGAATTTGTACGCAGGTTTGCTTGCAACGAAGCTCGCCCTTTTTCTACCTGTCACCCTAACAATAATCTTGCGTGGATGCTTAATCAAATTCTTCTTCTAACTTTGGTCTATGGTTCACCAAAATTTTAGCCTATTTGAGTAGCACAGCTGCACGCATGCAACAATCGTCCCATGAATTTGGTTTGCAATTCAAATTGAGTAAGTCCACTGCAGGTAAGATCTTGGAATTTAAATCATGCCTCAAACTAATATGTGTTTATTTCACCAACTTAAATTGCAATCTTTATCACCACATCTAGGATGCATAAATAGCAATGGAGCAGCAAAGGACTCTTGCGTTGGTGGACATTTGCTGCGCATTTCCTCCCACCGACCATATTGTAGCTCACCTAACCCCGAGGCAGGAAGGCAGGATTATGTGTTTATTCTTCCAATGGAGAGCGAGTTACAGGAACATTAGTTTTCCATGCACCACTCAAATGCCTTAAGGCTAAAGAGTAGAAAATGTCTCAAACGCCCAGTGAAACTGTGCTGCAGATCTGTGGGTGGGCAGCTGACGACGACGGTCGTCAAAGTATGATAGAGGGAAAGATCGACCCATGGTGAAGAAGGAGCAGGCGACTTATGTAAATGATGCTGCTGCTTTTGGTTGTCGAATTGGAAGCTGCCATAAATGGGGTGCTAAGAACAGCAAGCGCAGTCTGTGTGCCAATAAAAGCTGATAAGCGGGTCGCGTAAGAATGCAGAAGCGTTCATTCAAACAAGGCCGACAGCGCACACGAAAGAGCATGGCGCATTGGAAAAATCAAGCATTCACTTGTGCAGCAGAACAGTGGGACACTAGGAGGGATTTAAAGACGTTTTCGTCTCTGCTAGTGAGGATTTTCTAAGCTGGTTCCAGCCTCAGGTCCAAATAATAAGTCTACCCATGCAATGGCTAGTTGAAGCATTTCTTTTATGAAATTACTCAAGTGATTGATAATTCTGACCCTACCTGTGTGCGTGGTCGTCCAAAAGTATTTACCATGGCAACAAATTGTTCACAAAGCAGGTAGCCTATTCCAAGTTTGCTTACTCATGTTGAAGAATCTTCATAGCAGAACTCACAAAAATTTGGTTTTTTACTTTTGCGAACTCAGAAATCCTAGTTCGGGAAGAACATCCTAAGGTTGTCAATTAAGGCGGTTGTTCTGAAGAAAAAATGGATGCAGTTGAATTTAAAAACATGTTTCCAATCTGTTAGCGTTGTATTTAGACAATTAAACGGCCGAGCAATCATAAGTTGCTATTACCAGCACAAACAAAGCTTCAGGAGGGCTGCGAACCCTACACACCGTCACCTCTAGGGTCGTGCCACTGTAGATTGTCCCTTGCAACAGACCTGAATTAACCGCATTAATGTCAATGTCTAAGCAGAAGTTGACAACATCAAATCAGATATGGATGGAAAAATTAATCGTCTTCCGCATCTTGTGCCTAGGAGGAAAAGTCTGGCCTAGGCTCAGTCATTAGATAATTCATGGAACATTTGACTCTGTAGGGCTTTAGCATTAATGCTTATAATATGCACTGCTTAAGCCCCAAAGAAATCAAAAAAATGACATGAAATTCTTAACGTAAAATATTTAAAATACAATGCGCATAATTTGCCATATTTCTACCCCAAAAGACTACTCTGCCCTTTATTTCCATAAAAGCTTCGGTTCTCCTTTGCGCATTGAAACGTGAGCAGCGTCAGTGTGCAGTTCACAGTTTGAGTGTTCTCCCAGCCTCAGTGACATCGAATTGGTGCTGGAGGATGAGTCGGAAGGTGGCGTGTCCAACCGTCTGGCTACGTCGGGCCAATGGTTGGATATGGATAAGCAGGTGGGGTTGTGGCACTTGGCGTCCTCCCTGATAGGATGCACTTCTCCCATGCCGTCACCGCTAACCACAGTGAAGCCACTGTCGAAAAGCGGAGTGGCAGCCACGGTGGGGAGAAAGATAATGTGGATATGTAATTGAAGGTGTGGGTGGAGCTAAATGGGAATGAGGTANGATATGTAATTGAAGGTGTGGGTGGAGCTAAATGGGAATGAGGAAGAAAGAGTCGGAAATATATTGAAGAGAATGCAGGAGGAAAAGTGCAAGATAGTCCACACCTCAAAATATCCTCACGAGTGACTAACATTTTCGTTAATGCGCGCAGAACTAAGTTAATCAGCCAGCGGTCCTGCCAACTGAGTTTAAGGGAAGAAGGAAAGATGAAGCAATGATTAAGTCAAACAGAATAACTAAATGAAATGGTGAATGAGAGGAAGATGATGTTATGTACACTGGTACCGCCATATGCAGCGCCCAGTTGATGCTTGAAATAGATGCGTAGACGTGTAAGGGAATGGATGACCCGAACGATATGCACATAGGTTTGGGTTGACAAACAGATACATGGATAGACAATAGATAGATATATGGATAGATAGAGGAACAAGACGGAAGGTGGGTGAGATTTTGACTTAATGCTTTAGTTAAAAGCTAATTTACTGCGCTTCTCCCTGCTTAGCCCATCAACCGCTCCCTCAAACTGTCCCTCCTCCTTCAGTGCGTGTGCAGTCTTCCACTCCTTCCCTTATTCCTTCCCCTCGTTCACTCTGTTAATGCCTTTCTCACTCATGAGGACATGCTTCAACCTCCTGCACTTCAACCTCTACCTCTTCTCCCATATCTTCCACTCCTTCCCTTATTCCTTCCCCTCGTTCACTCTGTTAATGCCTTTCTCACTCATGAGGACATGCCTCAACCTCCTGCACTTCAACCTCTACCTCTTCTCCCATTCCAGTTTTTGAACGACTGATTAGTCGTCTTCGCTAACTACTCTCCTTCCGCCGTCGCTACGGTCGCTGACCTCAACACACCTCACTGAGCGACCTCCTAACTCATTAAATGACCCATTAACCACTGATTCGACTACTTGACTTATCATGACCTTGATTAACTGGCTGACTGACTACTCAGGTGCTTTACACATTCACTGCTTCGCTACCACTTATCAGCTGCGCAATTGGTAAAGGTGCCAATAGACATCAAATTGCATTTCATCAGTGGTGGTAGAAAAAAATGTATATTGGAGAAACCCGTACATTGGTGGCTGCGCCAACGAAGTATTTTCTTCAAAGGAGGCATAAGATTTGGGGATTGAATAGGAATCGATGGGTGGAACATTTCCAGATGCACTTAGTGGCAAAGAAGTCCGATTATGTTCCGCAGGAAACCGCGGAAGTTATTCTAGGTGACAACAGGTGGGGTGGTCTCTCATGAATATGACATTATTGGACATTGCTACCACCACCAACAAAACTAGACATTGACAGACAAGAGTAGTTTCTGGGCAAGGAAAACCCACATCTTGATCAAAACCATGGCAAGAAAGACGAAAGTCATGGTAGCAATTGGAACTGGTTGTTCGTTCGAGAAACGAAGGCCGCGGTTGTTGGTTTGCGTAGGCTGAATATGCGATACCTTGGCCTCTGCGACCCGCGGTCTTAGCGAACCTCGCTTCACACTCCCCTAGTCCTAATTCTACTGCCTGCCTGCGCGTCTCATTCCTCGAAGGCCTCTTACCTCAGTTTAATCTTTAGCTTCCATCTTTTTTCAGTTACTCGAATAACATCCGATGAGGACTTAAATACAGGGAATTTCTCATGTAACATACCTCCAGAGAAGGCCTCTCGTCGTGCACCATTTTAGGCGCGTGACAAGTTAATTTAAAAAAGGGTGAAACGACCATTTTAGCCTATCGTGCCTTCATGGCATTCATCTCGGTTGCGCTTCGCAACCAGTCTGACATACCATTGAAGTGATATCCACAGTGATCCACGCAACGTAGGTTGGGCACAATTCACTCACATTTGGTTCCAGAGAAGATCGTTGTCACCTCTTTTTGAGATATATAGCATTTTTTATACCCCTGGATAGTGCTCAAGTTATTTAACACCATCTTGGTACAATAGGGTCACAGCCCTTTTGGAGATGCACTAGATCAACTCAGACACATCTCTTTGGCTTTCCATGCCAAAAGAGGTTATTTTCTCACAGCTAATTTGTAAGAGAGTGTAAGGAACATCTATTACGCCACAGATTTTCGGGTTAACTACTATGTGTATGTTTCTAATGATATGTATAGAGCTTGCTCAAAATAAGGTAAGCACTACGACATCACTGGTCTTTGTCGGGTTCTGTATTCGAAGTGGAACATCCGCATTACTAATATTCACCCCTTTTCTGTACCACACTATGAAATTGCACTGCTGCAGTTCCTATGGCCACATTGTCACCAAGCGATTTCTATCCTTCTACGCCTTCAGTCGAGTTAGTACCTGATCAATCATTGTCAGCATGGCGTTCTTCGCTGGCAGACAAATCCCAAAATTCCTGAATATTGCAAAATAAGGAACAACTCACGTTGATTGCTTGGCTCTTCTAACTCTGCTTACTTGCTAGGCTTAATACTCTTCCAAATCCATCCAACAAAAGTGCGCTGAGGTGGAACGTAGCCTGCTACAGATCCTGGGTCGTAGAGCGTGGAGCAGCAATGAAAATAATTAGACATAGGGAATGGATGGAGTCAAAACAGAATAGCACTGTAAAAAAATGTCGAATGCAGAATACAAATGCGAAGTTTGAAGGACTCATGGAAAAGTACGAATTGGGTTTCCTCGACATTGCCAGCTGCCAGCACGCACTCAACAGCAGGTTACACGTCACAGGCATAAAGAAAAGCATCAAAATATTTAAAACATGTTGCGTGATTGATCAGGTTTAAATAGAATGAGTGCTAAAGTCGCAGTCAGGATCCCGAATTGCAGTTACCAAGGCCTACGACGTCGCAGTTAGGCAGAATGTAAACACGGTGCAATTTTGCGGCAAAATTACGCAAGACGGCAATTCATTTCTCAAACTCACCATCTTTAAGCACGGCTATCAAACTGTGAACCAAAAAATAGCCCTTTATTGATTACTGGTGCGCCACCACCATTTAACGTTGCAGCCTAAACTAAAGCTCTATACTATTTTTTGAGCATTATCACTTAAATCCTCGTGGCGAAGCGGCTGCATTGAGGAGCCACTTGACAAGCAGTATTGGAGTTACAGTAAATCCCTACCAAGGGAAGCCAAAGACAAAACTATGGTCAACCTGAATGACAGAAAATTACATCGAGGCGCCTCAGCGATTGCATAGGATAACCAGTTACTCTAATTGCGACTAAATTTTTAAACGAGACAACCAATTTCCAAAAATTAGAAAATGCAGTCACCTTACAATTACCCCACACCAACTTTGTTATTTTGTATGATTATTGGGGCATACAAATAACGGTTCAGTTCATCGAGCACCAACTCAACAGGTCGGCAAATTATTTCCTTCTCGCTCAGTTACTTACCACCTGGGCTGCACAATACTCTATCCACCGCCTTTTTCTCTCCTCCTTCTCTTTTCTTCAAATCCATAATTTGATTCATTGTCACCAAAATAACCCTCGAATGATACGACAAGATGTATGGATGAACAACGCTCTGCTTGATACAGTTATAACACATTTTTCACCCACCTCCTTCCAATCTCTCTCCTTCCATACAGGCTAAATGGCACCTGAAGTTGTTTTCACTTTGCGCACATAAGTGCAACTACACACAACTGTGCAATCTACACCATCCATCCCTCTTCCTTGTCCTCCCCCTTTTTGATCTATTGGTCAATAATTCAACATGCTTCATCGGTAGCGCAATCAATGCGTTGCACATCGTAATTTATTCGCAGTTATAGAGACGTCAACCTGCTGTGGAGTTGGTCGAAGATTCTCGGCTCCTCTTTGTCCCTCAAATCGATAGCACTGTCTTCGACAAGACTATTTTCTAGAAGGCGACACGTTCATGTGCAAGTGGATTTCACACTGACTCACCTGCCTCACTACTTGCAGCAATAGCAGTCTTCAGCTTTTATTCAGATTTCTCCACCCACTTTCAGTTATTCGTGTTATTGACCTTACTCAAGCCTCATTCGCCACAATGGGACAAAGGACAACCACAAAGGGAGCAACAGGGACGAGCGCAGGGAGATGAAGACAAGGTTGATTTGGTGCAGAATGATAAAATTAGAATGTGGTCTACCCCAATGTTTGGTTACGACTAGACGGTAGTGGAATATGAATGAACAGGTGGGGTGGTGACGCTTGCCAACCTACTACACCATCATCGTACACCGTAGCGACACCGTTGCCGGCGAGCCAGCGGTCGAGCATGCGGAGGACGACAGGGAGGTTGATTTGGAATTGGAGGCTGAAGTAGAGCCAGATGAGTGGAAGTGGAGCACCATAGAACCAAGTGAGGCCCTTCAGTACGAAACAGCTTAGCTTAGCTAATTTTGTCACTAAATGCGCAAATAAATTTCATTTTTCCTAAAATCTACATGCAGCAGTGTCTTGACATTGCTAGCAGATGCACTTTATCCATATTCGCACACAAGAATCATCTGTGAGTGCTCCTGTGACATCTGTAGGCAACTGACATATTGTACCAGGCATCAGAATGACACGCTTTAGCGCCTTCTCAAGAAGACTGAAAAAAATGTGAAAACAATGTGCAACCGTGCAAATTTCATTTGATTAGCATTGCAGCAAGTTGACTAGATGATGGGGACGATCTCATGTCTTCTTATTAGGTAACCATTTAGGCCTCACTCAAACCATTGAGACTCATGTTTATGTTGGGGATTGTGCTCAAACATATTTTCGCTTTATTCACCATAACTGCAGCAGTGAAAATTGTCTTTTTTCAGGTGAGTTTATAGTCATGGGAATTCAGTGTCTTCTCTGACAGTCGCTTCCCACCGCGGAGTGCATATCCATAGAAATAAAATGGCGTGTTAGCATAATCACATGCCTGCATGCGTGCATAAATACATACGTGTATAAATGGATTTGCAGACAAATGTATATAGCAACGAAGTGCTTACAACGATTACCATGTGTAATGGCAAATGAACTGCATATCCGGTGACCAAACTATTATCGCTGCTTATTTTCCTGCACTGAGCAGGGAAAATGAAATAGTTTCGCCTCACAACATTCGTAAGTTTATTTCTCTCTCATTGTCGATAATAAAATTTTTACATACTGAAATCTACAGGTTAGTGAATAAAGTGATTTTTATAATGTGCATGACATTGATCGTACTCGCCATTTGGTTTACTTGTCACATTTATGCTCTCACTACGTCAGTTGCAGTTCTGTAACAATCCCTAAATTTAGGTTTGTTTTGTACGACTTAAAGGACAGAGTGCATCAAAATTGCTCTAGGGTTTCTTCAAGAAGCGCTTGAAACTAGTCCTTCCAATACATGGCGCAATATATTGATAGTCTACAGATGCTAGAGTGGCAAATGTGGTAACTATGCCCGGCAAAGCAATCAGATTATATTGCCCATTTAGTTTTTCTATAAAATAAGCATCGTGAAATGTGTGGCATAGAACAGCGACGTTTGCAAAACACAAGTCAGAATAAAATGCGTTATAGGTCACATACATTTTCGCATATCGTGCCACATTTTTGTGCTAACATATTAGCTTACTTGTATGTTTTACTGTTTGTTTAGCCACAGTGCGATTCTTTCTACCCATTATTCCTCCATGGTGGAAGTTTCTTTGGCATCGTGTACAAACAAACGTCAGTAGCATTCCACTAACTGACCTAAATTAATCAAAATTTCTACAATTTCATAGCTATCACGAAAATGATCAAAGATTCACCACTTCATTATGCCATCATTGCAACCCAAATGCAGCCACATACTCTGGAGACCTAAAATATTCAAGAAACTGAACACCTGCAAACAATGCTTATGCCATGCTAAAGTTATAAAATGAACCTTACTGTGAATTAAGAGGATGCTTTTCTATAACGTCCTCATAAGTGTCAAGCTTGGCTCCCGCTCTTTATGCGCAAGTACAGCACAGCTCAATCCGACCTTGATTAATTCCTAATTCTCGATGTCACCCCAAGTCGTTTTACCAAATCAACCAATCACAACGAGAACGTCGCATTGATAAACGCATAAATACATACGAAACACATTACTAGCCTCAAACGGGTGCCATGCTGAGAACTACTGCAGTTTTTCTTTCTGTTGTCTTTCTATCAGGCAAGCAAACATTCACAATTTTTAAACCAATTTGCTGTTTCACTGTTCATTCTACTGCGGCACTTTATTCATGCAATAAGTTGAGCGTTTGACAATTATTTATCGTGTGACCCCTTTTGTTGTTAAATAGGAGCAGATCCGCTGCTATGGGGTTCTCGCGTTATCGGAAAACCAAGTGGACGATCGCCTCCAATGCGTTTTCTTCTACCCGCTAAACCCGTGCGCATTAAACGATTGCATGAATGTCATTTACCTTGACGTTACTTGATTCGCTTGCTTGGTTATCTGCTTTTCCTACTTTACAAAGCTAATGCAGAGCAATGCATCATCTTTTTGTGTGATTACCATGTTGAGCTTCTGAAAAACATTGATGAACGAAGTTGGTTAATTGTAGACGATATACGTCACGTTTAAAGATGGCAGAAAGTCGCATCTGAAGATTAGCGAGAATAAATGTTTTCTTGGATCAAAGGTCTGGGGTGAACCATGTCAAAGGAGCGGTGGTATGTTAATCGCAGGAAGTTCTTCCCCTTTCCAGTTTTATGTTCACTCCTCAACCCATCTACCTTGAAATAATGTTAGCGAGTTTAGGTAGTGAGCATAACATAACCCGGTAAAATGCTGTCATGCGTAACGCCAATTAGTTAGCCCTGTGTTTAAATTTTAAGAGAAACTGCGTAATGTTGGTGGAAAAGGCTGAAAACAATCTAGACCTCCTATCTACTTAGTAATGCTTTTGTACTCCTTTTAGATATTGCGATGATTACTCTCAATGATGTATCGGAACAAGAGGGGCTGTTCATAAACACTGGAAATGATGTTTTTTCAACAACATTTTTTGCACCCAATTGCCAATTTAAATGTCCACTGTTGGGTACTACAGTGTTAATGCCACAACACACAAGCAACATTGCACTATAGATGGTTATTTCATTAAGATGGCTTAGCAGTGGTGGTTTTAAGAAGCCTACTATAGGAAAGCAGCTTAAGGGCTTTAGAGATCGACTAATAAGTACGGAAAATTTACAAGAAAAATTTGTATACAGAGAGAATCTACCCACAAGTCTCGATTCCACTTTCTCGATTCGGAGAGGGTCAGCCATTTGTCGAATTGAAATTTGGTGTTCGGGGTGTAAACCGCAAATCATCGGTAAATTTCCTAATTTATGCTTACCACACATTAGTTTATAGCTTCTTAATGGATATACAAGCCCCTTGCCGTGTAGTTGCAAGAATACTGCATGCCACTTTTGCTCCATTGATGTTGCAGGTGCTGCTTGTGAAGGACACAGACTTCGCTTGCACTTGGGAGGGAACAGAGCTTCAACACGACGATTGGCAATTTTGCCGTAAGTTTTCTTTGATCCTCTAGATCGAGTAATCTTCCATGCTTTTGAATGCATGTGGAGTGCAACTACCACCCTTCTTCCCTCATTTAAGGCGACATGATTAAAGATGAACAATCCAATCTAAGAATATTTGCCGTGAACATCTCGCGAATCGGCGATGTCAAACATGAATCGTTTACCTTGTATGCGAGAGATACAATTGTGACTATAACTGTTGACTGGACTCAAAAAGGTAAGGAAAATTCAATTTGTCAAATTAAACTCGCCGAATGGGAGACTTCTTTGAGACAATTGCGATGTTAGCGTACTTTAGGGAAATGTGATGGCAATAGGTTGTCAAACAATGGTTTTGAGAAAAATTGAAGTATTGTTTCTGAATAGGCGATTTACCAGAATTGGCGGATTGCGACAGTAAGTTATAGCACATGCATGCAGCATCTGGAAATGGTTGGTGTGGGTGCCCAGTGACAGAACGTTATTTAGCCAGCATTTTCTCACAACTTAATCGGCTTGGCTTTCAGGCTATCAAGAAATGACGAGTAAGTAAATTTTAATGTTGTGTGTGCGCATCGTCATAATAATTGCGTTCTAACATAATGCGCTTTAAGCAGTGCATTTATTGGAAGATAATGTTTGAGTTAAACAAAAGTCCTGCGAATTCGCCGATCAGAAAGCACACTAGGCTATTATAATCCTGTGCTCACAGTTTGTCATTTTGTGACTTGAGGAAGCATGGCAAATGGGGATGAGAAACATAATCGCTTTGTTATACCGCAATGCCTGGTGGCTATAACAGGAGTTAAGACAATGGCTTATCAAGCACCATTGATTTAGAAGTAGCCGGCAATCGCATGTGATGTTACAACATTCCAAAATCTCCGTTTGTGTTTAGGCGACAGCACTGACACCTGGACAGAATGGTAGCTGTGAGTGAATCGCCTTGCGTTGTTACCTTCAAACTGCATTTTGCTTTCTACATAAATAGGCTTCTTTATCTGCTAAATAGACCACCATCAGGCATGCTAACATTGGTTCCATTGTCTGCCATTTACTTTGGTTCAAGGACCCCGTCTTCATTCTCGCTGGTCCTCAAGCTTTACTTTATTATTGTAAAATGCACCACATTTAGAATCAGATTATTTTCAGGTCAGCTAACATTTATTGCTTTAATACATTTTTAAACTCTCTGGAAACACAACCCAAGTAAAGTCGGCATTATTTCGACACCTGCTTTGGAAATAACAAGGTATAATAATGTTTTTGATTTTCTAAGTAAAAATGGCCTAAATGTAAACACACAACTTTCAAAGTGATAGCTATCATTGTGTTGGTGCCTGCCTTCAATTGAGCATTCGTTCGTAACACCTATTACCCCACTTAGGAACAACGCTTATCTGAGTCTTGTTCTACTCAATTTGTTTTCAGCGGCATTAAAACAAGGTGCGGAAAATAGTGCAAATTATGCCACTATCAACACAATTTTGCCTGTAAGCTAAAATAAAATAAATAACTGTTCTAGTACTGCCGCATCAATTTTATCTCTCTAAATCTTACGTTAAAATGTTTTCACTTTTAGCCAACTACACAAAGCAAATTCACCTCCCATTTTTAAATTCGTGACTATTAAAAAACAATTAATTCCATTTAACACAAATGAACGCATTCACACAGCACAACATTAACTAGGACAGTTAAAAACTAAGCCCTGAGTGTTTACAAAATGCTGAGTTATTCTTCTCTCTCAATTTGGTCTGGCTGTTTGCATCCAGTGGGTATTCATTGTAATACTACTGGTGTTTTTTCAACGATCGGGAAAATATTTGCCAGTAGTTTTAGGCGCAAATTTAGTCTGGTACAATTAAGCTGGTGCGCGAGCACAAGCAAAGAGCTTTGGGCATGTACACAAGATTAGCCAAATCATAGCTACCTGAAGGGTTCTCACAAGCATTACAAAGCACGTTGGAGGCAAAAGAAGTTGTCTGTTTTTCCTGCCAAGCTGCGATGCTGCCATTGAAAGGAGGGGTATTCATTTATGACACATTTGCGAGAAATAAGTTCTCTGTGGCGCTTGGTGCTTCTTTACATTAATCAAGCTGATTAACGGGTGACGGCGCACCACTTCAGAGCA
>LWMJ02000671.1:0-36089 GCA_001693035.2 Taenia asiatica
GCATGTACCGAAGTATTTACTTTAATTCGTGTTACGACTATTTATGAACCTTTACTCTATAGGCAACATCAAATGGAAAGAACAATTTAATAAGGCCCCAGTTAGGATAGCCTTTCTAAAGTCGATGAATAAANAACAGGTTGCGAATCTTAGACACAATTCTAATTATCCCCATGAAGCAGCAAAACCATGCCACCAAATGCAGCTTTTAATACCACTTGTTGTTGGAATGAGAACAGAGTGGATCAGTCAACATACTTGCATACGAGGTGTGAGGTCGTTGTGAGATGGTGACGACGGGTAGGCATCAGTGGACAGATGATAAAGGAGCGTTTCGAGTTAAAGTTTTATTTATCCNTCTGCTTTCACAAAGATTTGATGGTAAAAGAGGCGGAACCATCCGCAACAAGTATCACCGATCGCAATCATTCAGATAATATCTCTTCAGCTTCAACTGCCATGGACAAATGGCAATAAAATTGCTATAACATCACTGTAAGAAATCTCATTTGAATAGCGTGACTGCAGTTAGTCATTTGCTTTGACTAGAGTGCGCGCTGCATATCTGTAAACCATCCGCAACAAGTATCACCGATCGCAATCATTCAGATAATATCTCTTCAGCTTCAACTGCCATGGACAAATAGCAATAAAATTGCTACAATATCACTGTAAGAAATCTCATTTGAATAGCGTGACTGCAGTTAGTCATTTGCTTTGACTAGAGTGCGCGCTGCATATCTGTTTAGTGTAGCATTTTATTATGTGTGGTTATTTGCCACTTCAAATTCCAAAACACAAATCACCCCTTTTCGCTGTGACGGCTCGACAAACGTTGTTAAAGTTTTGTCCTGTTACATTTTCTGGCTGACGCTATAGCTGATTAAAAGCAGCAAATTTTTAAGGGTGCAAGCCTGTTGGTTCTGTTTAAGAATTTTAGATGAGATTTTATCCCTCTAACGATTATCACAGAGTAGGGCAGAGGAAATCGAGAATATTAAATGTTAACCCATGCTGGCAGACAAGACGTCTGTTAGAAAGGGCAGTAAAGACTCATCAATTTGTTTAACCAGCTAGATAACTGCGATTGCACGAGCGAAATCGATTCCTGTAGGGCTTAGTTTTAGTTCTCAGTCCCCATGCATTGCTGTTGCACGAGCATAAGCAGTTCATGCAGTGCAAAATTGCTTCTCTTAATCCACGCACGTGGCATTAATATGGGCTAATCGTTGTATTTTGAGCGCAATTTCTACTTTCCATCCAACGCCACTGCAGCGGCATGAGTTAAGTCGATAAATTTAAGGCAAAATTACTACCCTCAACCCAACAGCACCGCAATTAAAGGAGCTGAAATTTGTCTTCCAAATCCACACACGCTGCATTAACATGGCCAAGTCAGTTCCGCCAGAGCCCAAATATAGCGCTTATTCCAAGCATGCAGCAGTCACATGGGTAAAATCGACTCCAGTAGAGCCAAATTCTTGCTCTCAATCCACACGCACTGATGTAACATGGGCACAAACGATTCCTCCTGCGCCTAGCATTAGCTCCTTATCCACGTTCACCGTCGTCATTTATGCAAAGCTGACTGCCTCTTTGGAAATTTACACTCCTTCTCTTAAAATTACTGAAGTGAAAATTAAAGGGCTAACTGCATCTCTTCTTCTACGGTTCGAATTTTAAAATGTGACTCCGACAGGATTGTGATGCTTGGCGTAATATCGATATGGGTAAATCGACTTTGTCCGTTTCGCTTCGGTGCGTCCAGATGGATTGAATCATTTTTACTCTGGACGAGCTGACTTTTCTTATGCAGCTTAAAAACGTGAATGCAGGTACATATTTTGATGTGCATGAAGTTTTTCAAAGTCAAGGCCTTACTTTTGTTTGATTAATAACGTTGATCGCCTGCTTTCGTGCTACCGATGTGACGGGTGGAAAACGTTTGTCAGGCCATGGTTACAGTTTGGACCCGTTCGCATCCTTGCCTCTTTCGCAACATCCAGTCACCTGGCACTCAGTTGCTATGACTATAAGCGAAATCAAGTTTTTCAGCTTGTGCATCAGGAATATCGGTTGTATCTCCACCTACAAGAGCGACATCAGATGTAACTGTATCCGGTCGATTTACTTGATGCTACACACTTTAGTTTTCCTGCATATGTTTCAATTCGAATGCACTGATTATCAAGAAATCTGTCTTGCTCCTATATTGACGTGCACTTCTTCAGTTTTCGTTAAATACACATTGATTCCTTGTGTTACAGTTGTTTGCAAACCAGCTGCCACATTCTTGCGAACAAGCCAAACGATATGATTGCAACTAGGTGATCATGCAGTTCAAGAGCATGTCCCAACTGCTAAAGTGAGAACCAAAGCAGCCATATAGAAACGAAATACTAATCCCTTTGACAGTCATACATTTTATTTCGACGTGCTAAGTTTGGTTTTATAAAAGTACCCATTCAATCGCATTGCATTGGGAAGTGGTGCCGTAAGAGGACGAAACATGCAAGAGCATTGCATTATTTGCAGATGTGTGCATCGCGTAGAAAAATACCTCATGCTCTAAAACAAAGAAATGCTTATTGCCCGTGTTTTAAGTGACTGCAAATAATACCTGAAATGTGATATATCATTAGCTGCAACCGATATAATAGATGCTAGCAAAATGAGTCCTATACTGGCATAGGACCGGACGACAAAGACTATGCCACGTTGTTCGTAGATTTTTATATTGCATGCTCAAAAGCACGTCATTCGCTCTCAGTTTATGAGCCTCAGGTAGGAGCGAGCATTTACGTGCTGCATCATATCCAACCTTTGCAAAATTTTCGCCCCTTCTATCTCAAATCAGTGCATGTACCGAAGTATTTACTTTAATTCGTGTTACGACTATTTATGAACCTTTACTCTATAGGCAACATCAAATGGAAAGAACAATTTAATAAGGCCCCAGTTAGGATAGCCTTTCTAAAGTCGATGAATAAGCAGGTTGCGAATCTTAGACACAATTCTAATTATCCCCATGAAGCAGCAAAATCATGCCACCAGATGCGGCTTTTAATACCACTTGTTGTTGGAATGAGAACAGAGTGGATCAGTCAACATACTTGCATACAGGGTGTGAGGTCGTTGTGAGATGGTGACCACGGGTAGGCATCGGTGGACAGATGATAAAGGAGCGTTTCGAGTTAAAGTTTTATTTATCTCTGCTTTCACAAAGATTTGATATTAAAGTAGGCGTAACCATCCGCAACAAGTATCACCGATCGCAATCGTTCAGATAATATCTCTTCAGCTTCAACTGCCATGGAAAATGGCGCTAAAATTGCTATAGTATCACTGTAAGAAATCTCATTTGAATAGCGTGACTGCAGTTAGTCATTTGCTTTGACTAGAGTGCGCGCTGCATATCTGTTTAGTGTAGCATTTTATTATGTGTGGTTATTTGCCACTTCAAATTCCAAAACACAAATCACCCCTTTTCGCTGTGACGGCTCGACAAACGTTGTTAAAGTTTTGTCCTGTTACATTTTCTGGCGGACGCTATAGCTGATTAAGAGCAGCAATTTTTTAAGGGTGCAAGCCTGTTGGTTCTGTATAAGAATTTTAGATGAGATTTTATCCCTCTAACGTCGCCAAACGCCACATTCGATTACATAAAACGTTGTTAAAGTTTTGTCCTGTTACATTTTCTGGCGGACGCTATAGCTGATTAAGAGCAGCAATTTTTTAAGGGTGCAAGCCTGTTGGTTCTGTATAAGAATTTTAGATGAGATTTTATCCCTCTAACGTCGCCAAACGCCACATTCGATTACATACCCAGCCGTGGCTGAACGAAACCAGCTTATTGAATGTGAAAATATGGCCCGCTCTAGAATGTCACAGTGGAATGGAACTGGACTGATTTCGTCGGGTCTGAATTTCAGAGCTACGAAATTCTCGTAGATACCTTTGAATTGTCTCACAACTTTGTTCGGTCCATTTGATGCACGAACATAGCCCTCAGCTTCGGTCCAGATTTGCACAAGGGCCGGCACTGGTTGGTGGCTGTCTAAGTATTAAACGCTATAATCAGTAGAAAGACAGTGATGAGAAGCGGAAAGGAGAGTATGCGACAAGTACATGTGTCTGGGACGCTGAGCAGCACGACCAAGCAGCTGTCAACTGTGTGTATCTTGAGAGTAATACCAGTGAACAGCAACTGAAGAAGCGTCGAAAGTTGTGCAGAAGCACTAGTGCATGCTGAATAAGAGACCAATTGTCAAGGCTAAAACGTGGTTTGTCGTGAATTGCTGCCTACTCGTTTAACAGTGCCACGTGGTAACAGCATCACTCCTCAAGTGGATGTGAGGGAAAACGGAGGGGAATGATGGTTTCAAAACCATCACCTTACCACATGCTAATGAAGTTCATTCTTCGGGTAAAGTAAAGTGGAGGACCCTCGAAAACACGGGTACTAAGCACGTCTGAGCTCGCGCACATACGGCTTGATTTTCCTTTCAGTCTAAAGACGAGCAAGTCATGCAGAACCGAGAAGTGAGAAGGTGGGCTGTTACTAATTGCGTCATCAGCCACATGATCGCCCTCACAACTTTGCCTAGTAGAAGCCCAGTTTTCCAATGGGACGCTAAAATTAAACCATATCAGTAATTAAGTTGTTGGTTTGCAGGGCGAACTGCAGCAGTGCTCCACCGATGCGCTTCATTTAGGCGCTTATGATAAGCTTATTCAGTCACAAATTGAGTGCAGTGGTGTGGCATTAGCTAAGTCTAGGGCTAAATATCCTTTATGAAGACCATTTTAAGAAGCCAGACTCGTAGCTGCATCGTCAAAGACTCGGATTGTATCAACAAGTTCCAAATCACCAAGTCTTATCGCCTTAGTTAGAAAGCAGGGATATTATTGGTTCTTCTTAACACCACATGCTACATGTGACATTATGTTTAATAAAGAACCACCGAGGCAGGTGATTTGTGGTCCCACAGAATCACCTGCTACGACTGCTGTCTAACACAACGCTATAATCTACCACGAGCTGCCATGAGAAATGCCAGTAGTCGTTTAACACACGTGATAATTGTGTTGAGCACAGTCACGCCTCCAACAGTCAGACTTGCTCATCCACACATTTCAATGTCTTCTACTATTCATCAGTCTTCCTGTGCTCATTTTTAACTACGCGGTCCATTATCAACACTATCATTCAGATCTGTTTCTTCCATGCCCTCATTCACTTTTCCATTTCACCCACTCTTTAACTTACTTCGTCTCCTTCGTTTTTGCACAATTCCAAGGCTGTAGCAACTGGTGAGCCGATCAATTTGAATTGTCAGAAGTGGACCATGAGTATCCATTCCAAATGCGCCACCAAGTGAAGCTAAACTTACTTCGACCTAAGCTGAGCGCTTTTTGGTTCTGTTGCATGGTAGCTTGTTTGATAAATGAATTCCTAGGCAGATGTGTAAAACAGGGCAAACCAATGCTTTTGCCCTGTCTCTTTCAAAAAAGCATGGATCCTCATAATTTTCTCCCTAATAAATTACCATATTTAGAAGCAAGTTGCCTGTTGCCTATAATCATCCATAGATTACTCAATAATTACTTATCCACACGTCTATTGCACGCTTACCTCATATGCATTACCATTGCCGAATCGGTAACAGTTGTAACTTCCTTAGACGTGCAAGCCAGCAATATTTTGCTCAGTTTTATTTCCGATTACACATACCACTTTGGGATCACTACATCACATTAAGTTAAGGTGAACTATTTCAGACTGTGCCAAACTAGATTAAGTTAAGCACTTATATCAGATTGTGTTTAGATAAGACAGGCAAGTCTCCTCCCCTGGCCTGACTTGACGCCCTACTCATATGTTTATTCTGGCCACTGCCTTACTTGCCACATCGAACCAATCCAACAGACTTCCAATGAGCGTAAATTGTTGTTATTCACTCTAAATCACGAATACAAAGGGTCAGTGGACATTTAAAGGGAAAAAATTGGCTGGTAACTGAAAATGATGTTAAAACCGGGAGATAAATCTGTGTAGATCAAAACGTTGTCACGCTCATTCCATAGTCCCTGATCTTAGATGGATTAATAGTGTAAAATTTGTTTTCGTGATGTAAGATTAAAAACAGATGAAAACAATTAATTGCCTCAACCGCACCACTCAGTCTTTGGCACAATGCTTTGACTTTCTATCCTATACTGTGACATGAATTTACAATGTGGCTTTATAATTATTCCGGATGTATTGCCCAAAGTACTGCGGACCTAACTTAAATGCTTGCAACCATCAGTGGTGCTGGGTACGCTAATTAAGTAACTGCAAAACAGTCTTTTTGCGTTCCTCAAGTGGATCTAGAATTTTAAAGCCCTTTGTCTCATTCCTATATTATACTTTCTATTCTTGCCCCCATACCTTCCAGTCTGAGTTACAAATCAGCAAGTATCTGAGTTCTTAGTAGACTTGTCTGATGGATAGAGCCAGTAAAGCTTAGGTCCGAATTTACTAGGCTTTCACTTTATGAATTCAACAATTACGTGCTGGCTACCTACAGGTACTGAATGGGCAAGAATTATTAAGGCCCAATGTAAGATATGAAAAAATGCTCTTCTTTCTACCAGCACTGTGCAGTTGATGATGGCGCTCACATCTGACAAAGTTGTCATTAATTGGGCTATTCGGCTGTTACTATTACAGAGCAGCTGATGTTCCACATTTGCTGCCGAATCGACTTTTTGACCCGATTCATCACGCTATTCGTGATTTTGTTATAAATACTTAACATAATGCAGGTCTTGGCAGTTTACTGGGCGGCTCATTGCGTTTACAGGAATTCAGTCATTGCGCGTTGCTTACAATGCCATGGATTTGAGCTGGATAATGTAATAACTTGCGGTGTTAAGTGCATCACATTGTTATACGTCTATTATCACCATGCACGGACGAATTAAAGGATAGTTAGGCGTGTTTTAACGCTATTTGCTACCGTATAAATGTCCTATCCAAAATGCAAATGCCTTTCTTGTATTCTGGCACCTTAGTGGATCTCCGACAACTAACAATAATGGTAGCCTGCCTCATGTTAGGAGCCTGAGGCATAGCTGGACAGATGGTTTGAGCTGACTAATAAATTGGACTGTATCAGGTGGAGATCTGGTGGCTGCAGGTTTGTTCTTTACTGTCTGAAATATCCAACTCTCTGTCGGCACATGTCTGGGTGCACTATATGCGTTCCTATTTGCTTACAAACATGCCAATGTTACATTTCCTTTTTATCTTTACAGAGAAGACTGCTTCAGTGTGATGCCAAGGCAGTGAAATAACTTTGTAAATGTAACTTTCCTGCTTACATCTTCGAAAGCCAAAATAAATAATGCTTTTGGGCGCAGAAAGGCACAAGTTTGGCACTAGGTCATGACTGTGTTAGTCACACGTCCAATCAACGGTCTGTCACCGATAAATACATTGTCTGAACCAGTCCGGAATGTTGCATGTGCCATTTCATCCAAGCTTGGAAACAGTACAAAATTGGGCTATTTCGGACTGGGGAGGTTTATTTTAACCAATGGAGACAATGAGGAGAATGTTATAGCAAACACACCTCAGCACGCAGGTCAGCTACGAAGAAATCAAAGAGATTGGTAAAGAAATGGGATCCAGAGTTAGCCGCGCTTGTATCCGTCGAAGTGTACACTGTGAACTGAGTCTGTAATTTTGTTAGGCAATCAAAGCATGTAACTTGTAAGCGCAAGCCACCTCTACATAACACTAGTAGCTAAGTACAGGTTAAATTGATTTTACTGATGACTGGGAAACGAATACAGTGATATGCGATTGCGGACCTCATTCCTACCAGATGCCCTCCCAGGTGATACCGATGCCGCCAGTGTCACATTGTCGACTGTGACGTCGGTCCGCGAATTTTCCCTAAATAATAAGTAAATTCAAAGATAACATGTTCAAAATGTTTTGGTTTATGCATCGTTAGAATGCTCGACTCATCACAAGTTTGTGCAGGGTAAAATAGCCATCGATGGTTTACAACTGTGACTTCGACTGGTTAAGAAGCTGGCATTTAAAAATATCGCCTCAGCAATCAGTATACTGACAGGTACTTTCAAACACCGTTTACGCCCTTGCGCTCTGCCTCGCAAACTGCCGCGTAAAATAGTAAATCTCCATGAAACTGTACTGTACGCCCTGATGATCGCAGGTTAATTGTTCCCTTTTGACATCTCAAAGACTTCGTCCGAATTTCGAATCGCATTGTTCTTGCCCAAATCGATGAAAATTCATAGCTGTTCCTGATCTACGTTGGCAAATGAGATCATTGTGGTCGGTCATTTTGTGAGGTGGGCCACTTTATACGTCATCGGTCACTACCAATTAGGTCCATTCAAAATGCTGTTTTGATAAACCAGTCCCAAACAATGATACCAAATGCAATGATATCCTTATCAGCATGACGGACGCGGAGAAAGTAACCAATCCCAGCTATTTTGATGTCACGTATGAGTCCCAATCTGTTTTAAAACGTGTGGTGGAATTCGAGTGTCATATGTAGGATGCACACTTAAACTACCACGGTAATTTGGTCGATTGAATTCTGTTCAAGTTTAATAATGATGACGAGACAGAGAAAGGCGAGGCCAGGAGGGAAGACAAACTTCCTTAATAGACTCACTCCAGGCCGAATACGAAGATCGCATTGAGAATCTGGATCAGAAGAACCGCGACTAAAGGAACAGTGATGTCTTTCTTGGCCTAAGTTTTATAAATCCAATTTAAACTATCATAGAATGTAAAAACAACTGTCCCTTAAGCGTCTTATAGATGGCCGTGCATTCATTTCATTTTTTTAGGTGAAAGTAAATGCGGTGGTCTAAAGCTGCTCAATCCAACCATCTACGCGTTTGCCTATTTAATCATTCCACATTCCAATAAGTTATACTAATTTTTACACTACTTATCCATATTAAAGTAAAGATAAATTGTTTACACATAGTCTCAACTGTAGTTTTTTGATGCAAAAACAGCGAATCATTGAATAAGAAGAGAGTAGACACGAAATCTTTCCCTCAGATGAGCAAGCTCAACAGCAGCATGTTGAATATCAGAGTGGATTGCCTTCTTCTTCCAATAGCCTGTGCATTTTCTTGTACGCAATGTCACGCTGCATTCCCGCACTACGCATCCTCGTACCTATCCATCTCCATGCCTCTTTACGACTACATGCACACCCTTCTAATTTTCCCCTTTCTCACACCTCTCTGCGCCTATTGCTCTGCACGTCAATTTCTCAAGCATCGCCTAGATGCTGCTTACGGCGATGGCAGTGGACATTACATTACGTTTTTTCCCATATTTGTGTTCATTTCATTAGCTATCTTTGGCACAAGACTGCTGGAGCCAGAACATATTTCTCTAAAACGGCATTCAGTGAGAGTACTTGCATTGGCTAGTGATGTGTGTCTGCTAAACTTGACACTACATCGAGTCGCGTGAACTAGGAAGACATACTTCAGTTTTGATTGCCGTTTTCCACATACCACTTAACAATCATGTATGAGGTGAGAAACAGACACTAACACACTAAAAGCGGGCACAAGATTTAAAGTTGATGCCTCAACCTTCAAATGCGAGCAGCTGTGGTTGGTTTATAGCGCATATCATTTGACGATTTATCAACACAGTCAAGTTACTCAAGAACTTTATGAATGGAACGGAATTTCGCCGCAGCAACTTCTCCGAATTTTATGCAGCAAATGTGTATAACCTAAAAACAGATTAGATCCGGTTGTAAAAGCAAGAGTGCTCAACGTTCAGCCATTATGGCTAACTGAAGCGTCGTAGCATAGTAAAGGGTGAGTGACACACACTCAAAGAAAGTTGAAGCCATTCCACGGAACAGCACAAACTGCAAAAGATTAGCGCCTATGTGACTACATCATAAGCCAAATATTCGCATTCATGATGTTTCCTATGAAGTGGCCAGAATACACATTTGTAGCCAATAATAGGGAACTGGAAGAATACGCTATAATGTAACACCGGAACGTGCGAATCCGTCCAACACTTTTTGGTAAGGCTGGATTTGTTAAAACAAAGTGCACGTCCATCATTAGTAGTGCTTATCAGGGTAGAAAAACAATGTCTTGTGCACGTTCATCCTCGTCTCCAAAAAAGTGAACTTGAGTTTGACCGGAAGTATAGCAACGCTGGATGAGAAGCTCAGTGCTAACAATGTCACTGTTACGGGTGGACCAAGGAGAGGGAAACACCGATCTGTGATCCCTTGAAGCAAGCCTCCCTGCGTGGCGCAGCTGTGGCAGCAACTCAAAAGGACTATTAATATATTAATCCACTTTAGTCATCAAAACCATTTGCATAAAGCCACGACTTCTCAGAGAACTCCTTACCTTCAAGGATGCATGTTTATCCAAAAAAGTAGTAAGGAATGCAAAATAGTCTTGGCGCGTGGCTGATGCATCGCGAAAGAAGCAGGTTAGGCAGAAACGGTATTCGAGTTGTTGATAGGGATGCCTTCTCATTCACTGCTCCAAACAAAATGACTTGTGACAATGATATTATTACCGAATTCGAGTAAAAAGGAAGGGACAAAACGTAATGGATACAAGGCCAAGCATTTGGAACACTAATGCTACGCGGTAAATCATTCAACAAGCATAAAGAGGCAACATGCGACATCTTACGCTATTTGTGCACCGTTCTGGACCTTCTAGGCGCTAATTACAAGCAATCCTCCGTCCAAAGCCACGGTAGCTCTAGAGCACACCCCTTCCTGAAGCAGTAAATAGGGCATATAGTGAAGAGTGTGAGCAAAATTTGTAGGGATTTTTCTGGTGTATGACGCCTTATTGTGAATATTGCGCTTTATACGGTCATATCTCGCCAAAAATAAAGTAACTTTCTTCCCGAAGGCGGCGATAGATTGTAGCAAAGTAAACGGAAACTTGTTAGTCGGAAGTCTGTGCCTACAAAGTGCATATTATTTTCTAAAAAGTATCAAGAGCTTTAATAGCTTCATTGGTGCTTGCAGTGCAGTTGGAATTATGGGGGCATATTTTCGTAATGCTGCGCGAGTGTTCATTCGATATGATAATGAATTCTCGCGGTTACTGACAACGTATAGAAGGCATAAGTGTATAAAACAACATGTAGAAAAACAACACTGCCAACAGCATATAAGTAGGTCCGAACTCTTGTTAAGAAGCTGACGCAGTCCAAATGCTTCAGTTTATATGATCACTTAAAAGTGTCTTCAATCATATAAACCTGCTTAATTCTAAAGTTTTGGAAGAATCGGAATGCGCTAAAATGATACAATATTCGAGCTGTTGCTTGCACTGAACACTTGCAAAGAGTAAAGTCCTAGCATCATTGTTATCCAATAGTTACTTCTACTTATAATTCACCGGTAAGCTAGGGTCACGTGCTGCGGCGAAACACAGGAATTCATTGAGTTCAAAGCAAGGCACTAGTTAAGCCTATGCTATGTTCTTCATTGCTGGGGAAGTCTGCGTACCCATAAAAAAATTTAGGCCCTCTCCTCACTGTCAGTGATCTTAAGGCAATGATTAATACGGAAGACAAGCGAACCTTTCTAGTGAAATTGCAGGTGATCTGCAAAGAAAACAGTTGATTTTATAATAGATGCGTCCACCGTTTAGCAAGGTATTTATTGCACACGAATGTAGGAACACGAAGTGAATTGCCATTTATGACCCGCTTTTATGGCACATACAATTTTGCGCTGTATAACTGTGGTCATGCGCTGTCGCATCCAACAAGCTACTATTTATGTGTAATAAGGAAGGAAGGCAGGTTTGTACCCATCAACTACATTCCACTATAGTTCTACTTTATACCTTTTAATATACAAGCGATTGCAGAGCAACTTGTATGAATATCAGCCCCAATCTATAGGTCCGTATAATACACCTGTTGTTATGTGTAAGAAAGCGCAATGAGTTGAGGAGACAGCCGGGTCTTGTGCTGGTGCACATTTTCAACGCACGCGTGCTCCAATTTAAAAAGTGACTTAAATGCAAACTGGGAAAATCGTAATGAGTCAAGGATCCTTGCTAAAATTGAGTAGGATCTGAATATCCGTTCAAAAGTTTTGCCTTTTTGTCCAAAAGGGGTTCATTAATGGACATGATAGGTGGCACAACCGCAAATTGTTTGATCTATTAAAGTGAACTCTTGAGCAGCCTTCTAATGATCCTACCAGCTTAAGAGGGCGAGTGCTCTACATCCGCAGCCTATTAGACAGGTGCTAGCTTTCATCTATTGCAGCAGGAACGTGATGCTCCTCTGAATACTTGCGATGCAAATTTTAGAACTGAATGGTCGCTCAATTAAACACTGAACACAACTTTGGATGTGCCCGTAATTTTAATCTTCGTTGGAACTTTGATTTTGAATTTACTTAATTTCTAGGTAAGTTAGATAAGTGTGCTCCAATGTAAAGAGCTAAAAGCAGCTCCCGAAATGTGTCCTAGTTATAGATAGTGGGCATGAATCTGCTTCATGAACAGGTGCTAGCTTTCATCTATTGCAGCAGGAACGTGATGCTCCTCTGAATACTTGCGATGCAAATTTTAGAACTGAATGGACGCTCAATTAAACACTGAACACAACTTTGGATGTGCCCGTAATTTTAATCTTCGTTGGAACTTTGATTTTGAATTTACTTAATTTCTAGGTAAGTTAGATAAGTGTGCTCCAATGTAAAGAGCTAAAAGCAGCTCCCGAAATGTGTCCTAGTTATAGATAGTGGGCATGAATCTGCTTCATGCCTAGCACAAAATGTAATGGCGGAGCTGGCTGTGTTGTAAACTGTGCTGGAGGAGACTCAAAATGGTGGATTGTTCTAGATTAGCCCTTAATATGGTCAAAGAGGTGTCTGAGCATGGATGTCAACAGCAAGAATTTGGTTGGGGGGTGGTGAAAGAGGAGCTAAGAGCTTACCACCACAAGCACACGTAGACCGAACGGCATTGAGTGATTGAGTGAGAAATGATTCTGGAAAAGGATGATAAAAATCACTGGCAGGAAGAATAGTGCAAGTTTTGTGGTGAGTGAAATAATTCGTGGATTATAAGGTCTGCCCTCCCTTTTGTACACGTTAGGGACTCGTTTCTCTTTTACATGAAAACACTGAAGGTGCGGCGGACAATGAAGGGAATGGCTAAAATTGCAGCCTACAGCAGCACGTCCGATTGTGATTGGGTCGGGACACCTAACATTTCATTTTGCTAAGTCCTTCCAAATAAACCGTAAATTGCTTTAGCCAAGTGGACTTTGCTTTACGGGTATGAGAGGACTACGTCGTGTATAGGTGGGCAAATGATGCCTTAATGGCCATTTGGTTGACAAATGAGTTTTAGTGACCACGCTGTGGAATAAGCAAAACGTGTGCAGCCATTCAAAGATATTCGTATACTAACGTTGTAAATACAGACATCCACATGGTCGTGGTACTAAGATGGCAATGACCTGATGTCATTGGCTCGTCATTTGTTTGAATTTGACGCCCTGAGCTGTGTACCCAAAACCTGTTACTTCGCAAAGGCGGGTGGGGGAGTAGCGGGTGATTGCAGCAGTAAAGCTGATTGGAGGTGCTGCTTGTTGATTCCGCATCTCCTCAGTTTAATAAAGCTGCCTAGACTCACTTATCACTTAGCGCGAGTATCCTAAGTACCAGCGCAGCACTCTATCATCCCCCACCTGATATTTGGTGTGGACCCACTCACTCTCACTCACTCCTTTTGACCCTCAAACCAATTACGACCCGACACTTTTGAAACGTCCTTTAGAAGGTGGGTCGGAAGGTATGAAATGATGAAGTGCAGCATCCTCACTGAAGTCCATACCCACATCAGTGTGATGGTCTTTACATCACCCGTAGCTCGCACTCTAACCAACATTTTCATATGCTATGATTTTTCTGGACCTTCTATTACAGACTGCATTACGCCATCATCCCAACTTATTTCATTCCAGACAAGACTGATGCGACGAGACAAGTCGGACTTCCGTAACAGCTTTAGAAGGCGAACGTGTCATCCCTTTCCAATGGTGATTTGGCTTGATTAGAATAGTGTTCACTACCATGCACTCACTGCTAAATGCTGTCATTCCACCGTTTATGCTAGTGAGAGAATAAGACATTACCACTGTTGCGTTAGTGGGATCATCTCACCTTAAAAGGAACTAGTTATGAGATAAAAAGTTAATTTCTTCATCATGCATATGTATCATTATGTATCTGCTCCTTAATTCCTTGATCTGGCAAGACACAAAAGGGGTAAACTATAAGTTGCTTGCATTTTAGGCCTTCAAAATAAATATGAAGTTGTTTTTAAACTCATTGTGGCAGCAGTCATAACGTTCCAATCAACAAATATTAACAAAATATGGATTAAGAACGAATTTTAATGCGACAAGTGGCAAAATTATGCTGTTGGCTGCACTACTTTAGTGTAACTACAAGAGGTGTTCATTCCTCCATTCGTTGGACTCACAGAGATGAGTTGTTCCGTTTATGTGCCATCGTTGACGTTGCAAATGCATGCGCGTGTCAAACCGTGCATGCAAGCGGGCACACGGGGCAGGTTTTGAAGTGATCTGGTGTTTTGGTAAAAGACTGATTGCGACATCATGATACGCCAATCTTGCACTACGCCGTGATCAAAGTTTGTCATCAGTTCCTTGTGCAGCACGTTCCTCGGCGCATAATAAAGCTAAATTGAGACTATTAGGGAGGCCAAGTTAAAGGCTATTTAAGTAAAGTAACAATGCATTAAAGGCTTTGGATGCTGACCTGGTTTTGCCCAAAAATACTGCTTTGTCTTAAACACAAAATGATTACTCTACAGAACGCTTTTGTAGGCCTAGAAATTTACTTTTTAGGCTTTTGCTAAGCTCATCCTTGGAACTATTCAAACGCGCGTTTCTTAAAGCTAGGACTATGCTGGTTGGATTTCACGCCCATTTAAACAATCCCGCAGCTGCGTTATAGTTTATCTGCTGCATCCCCTGACCTTAGAAACACGCATTTGTTCCCCATGCAACTAAGCATGACTTATTACTCCATAGCGGATCTGACAAGATGGCGTGTCAGATGCCATTGCAATATTGTCCTGGTGCCGCAAATCTGATCCGCTTAATCATATCTGCATGTCACGCATTACGCGTCCACAATTTCATGAGTCGCTGATGTGATCTCGGTAATTGCTCTCTTATTAGAGAGCGAATCGCTGTTAGGTACCTTCGCTTTAGCATGTTTTTATAGCTTTTACACTTCAAAACATAAGTAGAATTAAAATATGCTAGATTTGCGGTGGAAACATATGTTCCTTCTTCAAAGGCGAGACTCTATAAGCGCAGATTAAAATGCGTCAAAGGTGGCGTCTATCGGTCAGCAAATCTAATCTTATGATTTCCATGTCGTGTTGTTAGGAAGAATGTATGACAGAAAACAGCTCATCAAAAAAGCGCCAACACGATGTTTGATCAAGTTGGATTAGCATATGAACCAGCATCAATAATGTTTGGCAAGAGCGGTTTTTACTTACCCATCCGCACAGTCAGGAAAACCTTTGCTGCTTCTACCATGCATAGCCAACTAAGATGTTTTACAGAGTAAAAAACAATATGCAGATTTAATCGTATCTAAAGGGTGGTATAAATGTCGGCTCTAACTGCCAGTAGACGAACGTGGACCTTAAATTCTGTCTCAGCTCTAATTTTGGCCATTGATGCAAAAGTTCCTCAAAGTCATTATCCATTATGTTCGACGCGTAAAAATGAATGAATTGCCCCCCTTAAGAAAGGGAAAAATTGCTGGAGGTCTATAAAGTTTCGCATCGTCTTACTAGTGGAATGTGGGCGTTAACAAAATGAGAGTAAGCGGCACGATTTGAGCAAGCAAATGAATAGAGCAATGGCACTTTCACTTGGCGAACATGGCTGTGCGTGCTCGCCATAACCGCTTTATTTAAAATGCAGGACGTGAGAGGACACACAATTGGCTGCAATCAGTAACCCTCAAACTGCTTAGATACTTGTGCTGCGTGAAGCGGATTCTGGAAAATAGGCCTAGACACAACGTGGCAGTTGGATGTTCCCCTCTGAAACTGGAAAGGATTAAAGAGAATTGCACTTGAGGTAGTGTGTATGGAATCGGACTTGAAATAATAGAACCAGGAGTGACTGAAACTGTGCTTGTAAGTCGATTTCTATGCGTATAATAGCTTGGCTTCTTGTCAGTCCTCAACAAGAATGATAGGGGTGAGGGAACCGGACTGCCTTACAAGTTTTTCGCAACGGTGAAATCAGTTGCATACGCATGTATGCAGCGCTGGAAGGTCCGCACGGGCATGTATTTGCATCTGATTGCACCAACGCTAATTGGAGGCTTGTGTAATATTTGTGTAAGCGCAAGCACCAACACGTAATTACTCGATTTTTTGTGGCATGCCTAGTTCTATAACTACAATGAGCATCCAGGCATGCGTGCTAAGTAATGGTGATAAAGTTGCGTGCCTATTTTTTTTTATGCATGCATGTATTTACTGAAGCGAATGCTCTCACCACATTGCCTCACAGCCAAATAATCCCCTTTCAAAGGCAAGGATGCAGCCAAACGCATAAATCTCTAAGGTCGCAAGTTAATTAATTGAATTCGTCTCAAGCAGGTGCATTTATGAATAAAAGGGTTGTTTATTTCGAGACGCCTGCACATATGTAAGTGCATGCTAGTAGCGAATGTTACCAATAAGCTTCACCCGCATAAAAAAACCGAAATCACTTATTATTAGCTTTTTCGTTTCCCGTCCTTTTTCATACGTACCACCTCAGGTGTAATCGTGACTCATTCTTCCACTGAAAAGTGCCTAGGCTTAGATTTTAGATGGTTACTGTTTATAGCCCCCCAGCACTCCGACTCAAGTCCTACAGCTGAAATGAATCGATTTTGAAGAGCAAATACAATTCGACAAATAAGCTGGGAAATTGGGTGTCATGTTTTCCAAGTAAATACACTACTAGCCTATCTACTTGCTTGTTTGTGCGGTTTTAATCAGTTCTAATTTTTATTGCCCAGATTCCATTAGTGAGGCGATAAAACCTTAAAAGTCTTCTGGCGAATGCTCCAGTTTCAAGGGTAATGCTTAAGTTAGGTTGACGCGTAGAGCATGGAAGACANCCCCCAGCACTCCGCCTCAAGTCCTACAGCTGAAATGAATCGATTTTGAAGAGCAAATACAATTCGACAAATAAGCTGGGAAATTGGGTGTCATGTTTTCCAAGTAAATATACTACTAGCCTATCTACTTGCTTGTTTGTGCGGTTTTAATCAGTTCTAATTTTTATTGCCCAGATTCCATTAGTGAGGCGATAAAACCTTAAAAGTCTTCTGGCGAATGCTCCAGTTTCCAGGGTAATGCTTAAGTTAGGTTGACGCGTAGAGCATGGAAGACATTGAGTTTGAGGAGTTTGTACACCTATGACCAAAACCAGGATTTTTGCTAAGTGTCAATCGGCCGTTGCCTTCGCTGGCTAATCAGGCGTGCCATAACCTGCAGAAGATGTTTCGCAGAGGAATGACTAAAGCATTGAGTATCAGGGATGTGACCAGGCTCACCTGTGCCGTTCTTCTTGTGGCCGTAACTTCTGGCATCCTCTTCACCCTTTGGCCCAGAAAGCGCGAGTCTGTAAGGTGCTAGAGAATTGCAATTTCACTTATTCGTGCTTCATTAGGGAAAAGCAGGAAGCCGTTGATATTTTTTACTGGTTTTCCACTAAATTACATTGCACTGAACTATAGTTTAGTCTTTTTTGTTTCGTTTGAGGATCCCGATAGAGCAGTTTTATCAACAGCTAGTTCTTGCTTTATCCTCTCTTCTCGGGGGTGGTCTGCTTCTGCTTTACTATTTAGCCTTCAGTGTGTTTGACTTAGGGTAGTGGGAGGCCTTCTCAGATGCCAGCAACCTCCACGATTCTTGTGTCTTCATATGGGTTCAGTTAGGCTGACTTAAGATTTGAGCAACTGTATATTGGGGCGTAAAAATGCAAGAGTTTGAAGTCGAGTAACTTGATGTAGTTAATTTCGCAAGATTTGATGTAGATGAGGGAACAAGTGTGCTTTGAAAATGAGCGAGGCTAGATGTCAGAGTCGCAGGAGGCAATTTTAGGCGGTGCATGACACCTTTTCCTTAACTATTAAACAATGGCTCAACAAAGTGATAATTAAGAGCATTTACTTCTCCCTTCTACTCCTGGTTTCAGACTGCTAAATTAAGTGTACTGCTTACTCTTAGCAGATNCAATGGCTCAACAAAGTAATAATTAAGAGCATTTACTTCTCCCTTCTACTCCTGGTTTCAGACTGCTAAATTAAGTGTACTGCTTACTCTTGGCAGATATTACGCATCGGAGCAGGCCGTGGTCACAGCAATTGGTTTAATCATTGTGACAACTCAAAGATCGCTCTTTTTCTCCCTTTTCTCGGAACCAGTGCAGACCGCCTGCCCACAAAATCAGTTGCAAGGCAACTTTTGGTCACTCATTTCAAATTTCACATTAAACTTTGTTCAAAAGGGACCTTTATAGGAGAACCAATCTAAAATGAATATAAGAAGCACACATGCCTCAGTATTCTTAGATACATGAGGCCTTTGATGCCGGACACAGGAAATTGCCTACGTACTTAGACAAACATCCTCAAACGTACTAAACCCTGTTCTTTCAACTTCAAAATGAGAGCTGTGTTCCAAAATCCGTTGTTATTATAGTGCACCAATCTTTATTGAAGCTCACCTAATTTTCATCCCACTTGAAAAAGGATCAACTGGGATCGATATCTCGTTACCCTCACTACGATAGCAAAAACTGTGGCATCAATCACTGCCACGAAAACTGCACCAAACAGGCGCCGATCAGTGCACCACAAGCAACTGATAGAATGCCAAAAGTGCCAAGGTATAGGCAGTCGCAATGGTTAAAGTGACTTTCGCTCACATTCGCCTATTTCTACCAAAACCAGCACGATCTAAAATTTGCATCCTTAGCTGCAAACAATTTGTGCCTTTGAAGAAAATTAAATTACAATTCAACCACTTAAACTAGTGTCCAAATTTAAGCTCCAACAAATTGTAGCTTGCAGCAAAAGGTCCCTATCAGACACATGAATTTAACAATGCATTTTTCAAGATCTGTTCCAACAAGTTGGATGTTTGTTTGCGTACGGGGTGAATAAGTTGTGGGGCGAGGGTAAACGGAGGCAGAATGGGTCACAAGTGACGTCTAATAAGACCGGAAGTCCGACACTGAAAAGAGATGCTTGTTTAAGCCCGAATGAGGTTTGAGACTAATCGCTCCGTTTTTCATTCGAAATTGCATTCAAGCTCATATTTGAGCGGCACATTCGTCGTTGCTTTGCTCTCTGTCCATGACTCCCCCACTGGGGTTCGTTTTTATGTGCTCTGTGACTAGTCCAACTAGTGACGTCTATATGGGTAATCGAAACTCGGCCACTGTAGTCAGGACGTCTAGTGGTCCTCATGTATCGCATGCACATCACCAAGGCAAATTAAACGAAATACGCAGCAGCGTGAAGTCAGTCAGCCAAACGCCTGCAAAGCATTTCCGATGAAGATACAAAATACGCACATTTATAACAAAACAACGAAATTCGGACAGAAAATTCCTGAAAATTGGAGATGTGCGGCAGCGTTGACTGAACGTGAAATCCATCCTTCTAGCAAAACGAACTCCAGCAACTGCTGCTGACTGCTCATGCCCAACTTCCTAACAAGCACTTTGACAACCAAAGTTTGAACGGAAAATAGAAAACATGCCATCGAAGTCTCCAAGGCTAATCAACCAACATAAGGCGCTGACTACTATCAGATACTTTTAGCTTATCCAGATACCAACTCTAAAAGCTGCTAAAAGACCAGGTTAATTATGCAAAAACTAAGGGTGAACTTCACTGCATGCATGCGATCAATACAGAAGGCCATTTAAAACTAAAATGGATAACTTTCTTGCGCTAGCCTACCTCTATTATTAGGAACAGGGTGGTAGAATGTTAGTGTTCTCATTTGCATAGCATTCCCTTTTATTACTGGTGATTGTGCTTAAGTTTATAATGGCTAATTAAGGGCCACCTAACGTAAAGTCACCTAATGGGATCATAGTTGTTTAGTTGGTAAGATGTAGTAAAATTATGGTTCGGTTACCTGCACCGGAATCTCAAATGTAAGAAAGATGGAAAATCTCATGCACGAAAACCGATGTACGCAATGAGGGCAAACTAGCACATAATTCTTGCTGGCTAGATCACAAACGAATTGTTATTGCCAAGTGTTTCCATGTAGTTGCTTTGGAGCAGCAGCAAAGCATTCACAGTTGCGAATTCAAAACTGTGGTAGCAAAATTCCCTGAAATGAAGTAAGATGAATAAACTGCTATCTTCGCCAATTTTCAAATGCATCTTTCGATCACTCCTTAGTGCAGTCTTTTTTTCCAATTGTAGGCGATTTTACCCCAATGCGTGCTGCTTTGGCTAAGGAGGATTTACAAGTCGTAAATAATTTCAACTGAGCTAATGTGACCTAGGACCCTCTCTATCAACCTCAAGGACTTTTACTTCAAGTGGAATGCAAAATCACTCTACTTCATGAGGAACTAAAAAAAAATGCAATTTGGAGTAAAATAAGATCAATTCGGGATCACAGCACTAGTTGTGGGGATTAAACGCCTTTTACTTGTTCCTCCTTACTAAGTGAGCCTCATTTGCTTGCATCTGCATTCCATCAAATTAGCAAGAAACCAGGGCTAAACTTATGCTGATACTGATAACAATCTCATAAATCAGCAAAATTAATACAAAATAGTTTCATGTTGCCATACTCTGCTCCTACTCTCATACTCTACTGATTGTCCATTGCTACTCGTACGGCAGTTCTACAAACTTTGATATTAATTAATTTCTTTCAGGTAAAATAGCTTACTCTGACAGATTTTGTCAAAACTCACGCAACCGTGTTAACTTATTCAAGTATTAAGTTCTTCAAAAAACGAGAGCCAGGCAAACCACTTAAGCTTTTATGGCACCTCTACTAGCCTATGCTTCTTTCTTGGCCCTTCTTCTGACTAAATCAAACATCATCAACGCGACATCCGTGCTGAACTTTGCTGTTGTCATGTGCTCTTCTCCCTTCTCATCTAATGCCAAAAATTCATTCACTTAGAGCTCCAAATGATGTTGTGCACCTATTCTGCGCGTGTAATGATAGCAATCGCTCAATTCTACCTCAGCGCATCACAAAAGCTGGCACTCGTCGTGGCCATACATCCAGATTGGTGGTAATGGATGCTAAGTCAGAGCCACGCACGCAATGTTTTCTTTAGTCCGCATGCATGTATGCCTCATTTCTACCCAAAACTTCACCTAACCTAGGAAGACATTTTACTGTCCTGGTAAAAGCAAATGCTTGCTTCAAAGCAAACGATATATCCATGATATTAGCTTAAATGCAGAGAGATAGCAAGCATTTGTCCAGATTACTGGGTCCTGAAAGTGGGCCAGAGAAGGGAAAATGACTGCATCGCCATCTTTTTTGTAGTGGCTTCGAGGTAATGACATTTCTGTTGATAGTGCAGAGAAAACGAAGAACACAACTCTGGTGGATATGTAGAAGGTTCGTACATTTGCAGTGGTTGGTCTTTTTTCAACAATTGTACCATCGCAATTTAGACCCGTGGAGCACAGCAGCATTGGACATTTGACAATCCTGCAAAATACAAATAACTTAATTAGAAACACACATTCCAGAAATCAAGCGGCATGCCTGAACGCGGTCAGGCACTTTGCGGTAAACTATTAAGTTTCTTTCTGATTTGGCCAACTGCGAATTTCATATTGACATGCATACTTCCAGCATTGGCATCGAAATGCAAATCATTATCTGCAGTCGCAATAGTACCATGAGTCTTTGCAATATCGAATGGATGTTAATCCCAATAATGGTAGTTCCACCAGTCTCATCATTAAAGTAGTATGTTCCGCATTTGTCTCCAATGCATAGGCTTAGGACCCTTTCCAACGGGCCGAATGATTTTGTGAATGACACGTTACTGTCCAGACTTTGCGAGGCGAGTTGATTAGTGCACGATACGTTCTTTCGTTGATTACAAGCATGCATTTAGGGTGCACAGAGTTCGTCGTACCTCCTTTAATTGAGGTGAGCTAAAATCTTTGGGCGCTTCTCAACTACAGTCCAAGCAGCCTTAACTTTTCGCTATCATGTCATCAGTTCCACTTCCCCACTTCATCGCAGCACTCGATGGCGGTGGTTTGCCCGGTCTGCTTCTAACAATTCAAGTACTATCCGCAGCTTCAAGCTCATTTTGAAGAGGCCCACGCAGGCAAGCACTTTCAAATGCCTCTTCACACGCTTATCACATGCTTTGCCTTCAAAATTTGTAATTTTTTTGGTTATTCAATGCACAGTTTAGTGCCTTTTCTGCCCTTGTAGAATTAGGACGATATGCATGCATTGCTTGCAGGCACACCTATGGTTCATTCTCTTGCCTCCAATTCCACAGGGTTACCTGGCACACTAGGGAGTTAGCTCTTATATTTAATTACTAGATGAAGATTTTTAAAGCTCAAACTGTTGCTCAAAACCCTGTCTAGCTAGGAGGGTCAACCAGTAAATTGGAGTAAAATGTGGTTAAATCGGTGCAGGAAGAGGAATATTTGTTCCCTTTTAGGACCGCCAGCTTACCTAAATGAAAGGTCCACGCTGCTAAGCTACTTCTTTAGTCTCTTTGTAGAGTCACAACAACCGGGCGAGTTGATCTAGCTCTACGATAAAGTTACGCTAAACAGAGTACGTATTAAAATTTGGTGCGTACGCTTTGCACTTAACCTTTTAGAAAACTGCATTTTCAACTTATGAGACTTACAACTTGTTTCCTTCCCATTTTATTGCAAAACAGAAATCCTTCGTGCACGAACCGGCATGGACCATTCTGTAGAATCGACTATGATGCAGTGGTTACAAAAGGCAAGTTAGTTTTTTTGCGAGATTTCAATCTATGAAGTCTTTTACAGCCGCAATTTTTTAAGAAGCATGCTTATAACTAAGATATCTAGATTTCGGTCTGCTGTGGGCTATATTTTGTTGGTTGTGTCAAGGCGTGTCATCTAAGATGAAGACTTTATACCGGACTTAACTGTTCTTTGACTTTTCACTGGCTGCGAATTGGTTTTACTCACCACTTGCCATTCGAATCACATTGCATAGAGTGGACAGACCTCATTTGCCTAGCTCATGCTCATTATATTACCATTGTGCAGTGCCGCATCACAAAATCTAGCTAGCTTTTACTTATGGATTTAATAAACTCTTAAAACAGCCTTGATTTTAAATTTTATGTAAAATTTTTGCTTTTGGCACCGACGCATTGTAAAATAGGACATAGAGGCACACGAGATGGTGGCTTAAGATGTTATCCCAAATGTGATATGCATGGAGAATAGACTATGCATTATGCTCCAATGGGCAACTTTGTGTAGATGTGGGCCAGTAACCACGGTTATTAGCCGCAATTCATTCCTTACATGCATGAGATTCATGCAGGTAATAGAATGTAAGTTGGCTTTTCTACTTAGTACACTCTGGTAAGATAATGTGCTAATCTATGATGTCTTTTTTCAAGAGAGTAGTGAGGGGCATTTTCTTGCAGACGATGGTTCGTCTTTGGACTTTCGTTCGACATGGCCAACGTTGTTGCATCCTGCAGTGGACTACTTTCCATTCGTGGCATCAGGGCAAGGAAACAGCACATTGACAATTACAAGAGAACAATGATGAAAATGATGTGCCGTTTTGTACAAAAGCAAGATTAGGCAGCAGGATTACTAGTTCTCATTCCATAAAATGAGTGCTTCTTGTCGTCTCATTGGTTTGATAGTTAGATGGGTGAGTAGATTGGAACACAATGCATCTGGTCTAGGCGAATACTGATCACTTTATGATGAATATTAGCGAGCATTTGGTAGATTTTGAGCTTCTGGCTAACTAAATGTGAACCGGCCTGGGGCTTGCTCTTTTATTAGACAGAATCGCCGTGCCTTATGCGCAAATTGGAAACTAGGCAGGGGGATTTGCAAGCCATTTTTGACTTGCTCAGTTTTTTGCTGTTATGGGAGGTGTGCACTGAGAAAGAAGACAGGCTAGTGGTCCAAGCACTACCTCCTCTTCCATTTCAAACTTCAGGTGCTACAGGTTCTATCTGCTCAATTTAGTGTGCAATTATGCGTAGTACAAGTGCTCCAATCGGGTAAGCCGGGAGTCCACGCTTGGGAGGAGAGTGGGAAATATAAATTAGAGGTAACGGACGCTGGAAGCCAGTGCCTCCTTTACTCGCTTTTCTCCACACGAAAGAACGTAAAGAACTTCCGAGAGCCAAGTTGCAAGGAACTTTGTGAGAAGTGAGGGATACATTGATGGGTTGTAGCTTGGATTGAGCGCGTTGTTTGGCATTAATTCTTCAGCTTTGATTAGCAACAGATGTGTTTACAACACATGCAGTCTGCTTGAATTTCATGAAACCAAGTTAACCGACCTCACGGACACCTCAAAGACCAAGACCCAATGGTGATTTAGCAAATACTTTTGTAAGTTCTTTAACTTGACTGCTTTTGCAATTTTTCAAGTACGTAAGGCTAAAACTACTTCGAATGTGGATTCTTCGCCCGCGTGATATTGCAGCATTCTAAAGTACTATTTGAGCCTGTATTTACACAAGGTTCGTGACTCTTATGACCAATTCATGCTCTGAATTGCAAGAGTAAGGACTGTTGTACAAAAACACCTTATTTTCTTAAGTCCGTCAAACTAAGTTATAAATTGTCACTAGCTAGCATAAGCAAAATCGACTGTTTCGGCCCACATTTTATCAATATACATCCCTCCACACCACTTTGGCTTTTTTGACTTCGAAAAAGAGCAAGGTGCTGGAGCATTATCAAACAGCATGTCTGATTCCTATGAGCATCAACTGTAATTAAAGCAATTCACATCTTCAAAATGTGACAGCTCTCAAAATGAACAATATGAATTTTGAATGGCGAAAGCAAATTTAACTGGGTGTCCAAAGAAATACTGACTAGGCAGGGCGCAAGACAGACTGCCTAGCATCTGATTAATAAAGTGTAGGCAGCCACAGCTCTGTCTAAAACATTTAGCAACCATATTTAATTTGCTGCCCGGTGCCCTAATAATGTGCAGCCCCACTACAATTTTTTTTGAAATGACAGTGTTCACATTATGCAACGGCAAAAGTGTTATGTAATGCTTCTCAAGTCTGCGTGCCTCAAAAGTTCTGGTCTGTGGACACAAAGGTAAAGTTGGGCATAATGGGCTAACTGGCCAGCGCAAGAAAAGCCCACAGCAACTCAATTTAGCAAAAAAATAAGCAGCGACAAGTGTGTGCTATGCATTCTTCCGAACCACAATGTGCAACAGTAAAACAACGCGTGCTGCAGGAAGCAGGGAAGAAATCTCGAAACTCAGTTTTAAATCCAAAAATCTTACAAAAAAAACAGACAGGTCTCAGTGTCAGACATATAGCAGAATTAATTGAAATGATGGCCAGGAAATGCATCAATTAATTAAAAGTCATGAGTTTTCCTTGCCAAAATAGGCTCATTATGTGCTGATCAGACCTGAGTCTTCGCTGTCCAAGTCAGGAACACTATGACACAATTACAGAAGCGAACACACTACAACAGATCCATGCCATACGCCTGTATTTGCAAACACCACAAAGCTATTTCTTGATAGTGAAGATGTGCTACGTAAAAGAGTTGATGTCTTCTTTAAAAGATCTGCTGTAAAAACGGGCGGGTTAAAGTGCTAGCAGTCTTCGTTATAATCCATTCATTCTACACACTCTCCCCGTTTCATAAAGAGAATAGGCGAGTGCCTGTTTAAAAAATTGAGAAGAGTGCATGATAATGGCAGCTAAGATTGTAAATGAAACTCTATTGCACCCTAGAAATTCAAATCATGCCTCGCAAAAGATTTGGTAACAGATTTTAGCCGACTGTTCCTTGTCTCGTGTTCATACTTCCAAACGGTAGCGTAGACCATGGCCACCACGCAGCATTAATAAATGGGCTAACACTACCGCATTCTGGCAAACTCACGTGTAGCTATTAAATTGCCAGCGATAACACTACAAACCCTCTCATTGGTGCAGCCAAATACAAGACTTACACACAAACATGGATTAAAATCTCGAAACTCAGTTTTAAATCCAAAAATCTTACAAAAAAAACAGACAGGTCTCAGTGTCAGACATATAGCAGAATTAATTGAAATGATGGCCAGGAAATGCATCAATTAATTAAAAGTCATGAGTTTTCCTTGCCAAAATAGGCTCATTATGTGCTGATCAGACCTGAGTCTTCGCTGTCCAAGTCAGGAACACTATGACACAATTACAGAAGCGAACACACTACAACAGATCCATGCCATACGCCTGTATTTGCAAACACCACAAAGCTATTTCTTGATAGTGAAGATGTGCTACGTAAAAGAGTTGATGTCTTCTTTAAAAGATCTGCTGTAAAAACGGGCGGGTTAAAGTGCTAGCAGTCTTCGTTATAATCCATTCATTCTACACACTCTCCCCGTTTCATAAAGAGAATAGGCGAGTGCCTGTTTAAAAAATTGAGAAGAGTGCATGATAATGGCAGCTAAGATTGTAAATGAAACTCTATTGCACCCTAGAAATTCAAATCATGCCTCGCAAAAGATTTGGTAACAGATTTTAGCCGACTGTTCCTTGTCTCGTGTTCATACTTCCAAACGGTAGCGTAGACCATGGCCACCACGCAGCATTAATAAATGGGCTAACACTACCGCATTCTGGCAAACTCACGTGTAGCTATTAAATTGCCAGCGATAACACTACAAACCCTCTCATTGGTGCAGCCAAATACAAGACTTACACACAAACATGGATTAAGGAATAGAATGGCCTCATTTTAATTTGCTGATGCAAATGTCACATCAATGCTTCAATGACGCTAAGAATTAATCTTTTTGATCGCTCTTTGACTCTCCTCTCAATGCTCGTATGCCTACGCAGCGCCACGTTAACCGACATTTCTCCTTCACGGTACAGCATGGAGGACGACCAAGGTCTACGGTCTCAAAGCCCACTCGCACATATATTTGTTACACAAGAGCATATGGCTTATCCAAAGCACTCTGAACAGTGAGGCATGGGTCCTACTTCGGTGGTGCCAAAGTCCTTCATTTAAACAGCCAATACGTTTGCTGCAGTACATTACGCATTTGAACCCACTTTTAGTTACCAGGAATCAAGATTTGCTAGGCGAATCTCACATTTCTTACAAACAGATTGTGAGGAACGAATCGAAATCGCGTAGTCACAATCGTTCATTTGCGCCACATTGCACCTGTTCCCAGCGAAAAAGATGATGGGCAGAAATAATGCGTGAGGAAGTCAGAAGAATCTAAAACACCTCTGTTAAGAACTGACTTTGGCAAGTTGCTCATGCTTTAAAATCTTTCTACCTAGCTGGCACTCAGAAGTGCTTGGCATAACAAGCAAAAATGAGGCGCAGTGTTTTTGAACATCATGCCTGTACTGCTCAAGGAATGCGCCGCTGCGTTTCAAGCACGTGAGGTTAGGGAATGATCCACGGATCGTACCTGTTACTCATTGAAATTGGAAAAAGCCGTTGCAGAATCCATGCGATGTGACTTCAAGCTTTTGGGTTATTTGTAATGACGGCCCTTGGATTTGTTTTATTTTCATGCTTTGTTGATTAATAAAACAGTTGTTTGATAGCTGCTGTCAAAAATTATGGTGTTGGCTCAGGCACGCTAAAATGGTCTTTTAAAGTGCCTGCTACTTTAAGCTGCTTTTTAGGCAAGCAACATCTAATTCTTTGCAAAATATCTCAGGTTTGTTTAGAAGCCAATTAATAGGAACGAATTACAAAGTAGCAAGGTAATTGTAATGTATATGTGTGTGAGTTTACGTCTGTTAGTTGCTGATTGAGTCCAATGTGCGCTCTGAAGCTTAACCATATATTTGGCGGCTCATGCAGGGTCCTCTCATCTTTGCCTTATTGTGCCGCACTGCAAAAAAAACGCAGTTTTGAATGCTCATCTTAATCTGTGAAGTTCATGTTACTTAAATCCAACTGTGCTGGGGAAAACAACGAATAGAAAGTGGATGTAAGTTGGATTATTCTGCTCTATGACATGCGCTTTTATTGACTTTAATCTGGGTCTTTTGTGGCATGGTTAAATTTTTAGACTGCCCAAAAGTGCAACATTTAATCGTTCAAATCATTGTTAAATTAAGAACCGTTCCTTTTCAGGGCGACATGACACGATGCTTAGATCACCAAAATCCCTGAACAAATAAGCTGGACAATATGAAAATACCTCAGCTTTGTTGCCCTAGCGAGTATTTGTATGGCATTCCCTGAATAAAAATCGATTCTCCTCTCAAAAAACAAACATTTGGACATAAGCAAGTTAAAATGGGTCGACTATCATGCCTGCGCAACTCTACCATTGCACCCACAGAGGCCGCTCCTTTTTAGGACTAGCGAGTGCATCAGACAACATTTTAAGCTGATGAAATTTGATCTTCGATTTCCATCTAATCTAGTCCCCGCGAGGAGTTTGAATAGAGTCGCCCGCCTCATAATTAGGTCTACAATAGATTTCTGCAAAGCTATTCCCTTTGAAACTGGCGCAATTAATGCTTATGGAGTTATCCATGCCAATGGTTGATTCCACTTCCACTACAACAGTAGCTGTTGACACATTTCGCGCCTCGAATTGCAATTTAGAGTTTCGACGCATTTTGGCTTTGATTACCGTCAAATATTAGGCAGGACTTAGAAAGGGGAAAGGAATTCATTGGCTTATTATGACTGCGTCCTCTATATCGCTGAGCTCTCATTACCTTTGCAGCCGAGTATTAGTGTCAAAACTGAATTTACGGACCACAGTGGCGACAGTAGAATACAAGGGAGTGAATTGGCCTTTTTCATGGACTTCTCCGAGAACTTCTGCCTCGTGTATGACTCAGTCCTCATGTCTGCATCAATAAATTGGTGGATATGGTGCGCCCAAAATGACGTTTCATTGCTTACTGATCGCAAGGACTAATGCGAGTGAACTTGTCGAGATGTCGTTTGGAGGCGCATGCGAAAACGCTCCCGTTGGTTTGCCACAACGTTTCATAAAATACTCAAATTTCCCTGATAGTTCTAACAACTGTTCCACAACGTTCGCTCTACTAATTACATCACGTTTCCTCATGCAAGCATCCTTTAACTAAATCTAGGGATGACTATTGGATGTTGCGTATTGAACTTGTTATAGTGCTTTCTGTAGTTAGAATTTAACGTATAAGTCTAATAATATGCTTGGCATGTGCCTAGCATTCCTTGGACTTATCACAATGCAAGTATTTGTCAGGGTTGCATGATGCAGTGCTGAACAAATTAAACACATGAGCGCTCTTGCGCAATGCATTGCGACAAGCACCTTTACATTCGTGTTAGGACCTTTGTTTGGAGAATATGATGCTACACAAGCACTTTTGAGCGATTTTTCACAACCTTCGTGATTAAATTAACTACGTCCATCTGCAGTGTCTAGATGGCACAGACCTGACACTGGATTTTTTAAGCTGACCTGTATTTCTGGTACCTGCCCAAAATTAACCTGAATTTTCTACCTTACAGACCGTTTTTACGAGCTGCAGGCCTTTGGAAACTAACGGACTGATTGAAGTCATTGAAGGAGAGTTAATTAAATAATGGTGTCATTGTGATGACTCTATTTGGTGTAAAATGCAGTTAACTTGTCATTTTTACTTTGTTAATTCCCGCGCATTCGGCTCTGTTACAGCAAAAAACTGCCAAATTTGTTTGCTTCCTTTGTTATCTAGAGCTTAAAAACAAATTGCGCCGGTTCACCTACCTCGAGGCGAAACAAAGCACGTAACTTCTGATAAATTTTAGCGTAGTCGCATTGGCGTGACAAATGTAACTGCGTAACAATTCTTCCCACCGCTTCTGCTATGCATGCTGAACAATAAATCTCTGTCACTCTGTCCATCCCATGTTCGTTTATTGTAACCGCGTTCGATGAAGCCTAACTACTTGGCGACTCGTTTATTTCCTAGTGGCTGTGAGTCTTCATCCACGAATTGGACCTGGTGCGGTTTCGATTGATACTGAGGACTAACCTAGTGTCTTCATCAAACACCGCTGTTAGGTAGAATATCAGGGCTCTAATACCAAGGAGTGGTGACAAGTCCATCTGCAGTGTCTAGATGGCACAGACCTGACACTGGATTTTTTAAGCTGACCTGTATTTCTGGTACCTGCCCAAAATTAACCTGAATTTTCTACCTTACAGACCGTTTTTACGAGCTGCAGGCCTTTGGAAACTAACGGACTGATTGAAGTCATTGAAGGAGAGTTAATTAAATAATGGTGTCATTGTGATGACTCTATTTGGTGTAAAATGCAGTTAACTTGTCATTTTTACTTTGTTAATTCCCGCGCATTCGGCTCTGTTACAGCAAAAAACTGCCAAATTTGTTTGCTTCCTTTGTTATCTAGAGCTTAAAAACAAATTGCGCCGGTTCACCTACCTCGAGGCGAAACAAAGCACGTAACTTCTGATAAATTTTAGCGTAGTCGCATTGGCGTGACAAATGTAACTGCGTAACAATTCTTCCCACCGCTTCTGCTATGCATGCTGAACAATAAATCTCTGTCACTCTGTCCATCCCATGTTCGTTTATTGTAACCGCGTTCGATGAAGCCTAACTACTTGGCGACTCGTTTATTTCCTAGTGGCTGTGAGTCTTCATCCACGAATTGGACCTGGTGCGGTTTCGATTGATACTGAGGACTAACCTAGTGTCTTCATCAAACACCGCTGTTAGGTAGAATATCAGGGCTCTAATACCAAGGAGTGGTGACATACAGAGCGGATTATTGATGAGAAGTGCAAAAATAGATCTACACCCTCGACAAACTTAAATTAATAACGGCTAAATTATGAGAAATTGACCCCCTTGGTGATGCAAGGAGCGCCGTCGTTCTGTAGTAAGAAGCAAAAACTGGTGGAGGACTCAAAATTACTAAGATTATAAGTCATAAAGCATTGCATGTTTTATGTGTTGATTGAGGGAGGCAGAAAATCCCACTGCTGTCATCCAGATAAATGTTGCATGAAGGAGCGCATTTTCCTCCTAACCTAACCTAAAAAAGGCAGAAGAAGCAGTAAGGAGCATTACGCTACACTAGCTATGCTAAAATTCAGCCAGTCATTGCCGTAGCACTTAGAGATTGGCATTTATGTGCGTCAACCTGGGTCCTGTCAAGTCCACAACCAGAACAATCGGACTATAAAGACAGATCGAAGGGAATGACCTAGCTAACATAATTTTAAAAAATTGCAGGGCCCCTGTGAATATAACTTTTACGAAATTGTAGAGGGCATATAATTGGTTCATTTTAATTTAGCTTGATTAGTGAGAGATCGTTAGCACACTTGATGCAAACTATTGCGGCATAGGCCGGGCCTGATTGGAGAGGTCTGTGTGCCAAAAGCAAGCATTCCAGCTGCAAATTAATAATTTTTTATGTTCAACAACTTTTGTTGGCCCCTACAGAAGTAATGCAAATGTTGATAGATGATTAAATGAATGTAGAGATGGTTTAATGGTGGATTTAGTGAAATGGCGAAAGTAAGGCCGTATCGCAAAATGACACAAATCAAATCACAAGCTCTGTTCCTTCATCGATTCCTGCCCTTCCCATTCCTTTCTTTTCGTCAACATAATCTCACTTCTTTGCCTCTTTTAGCTAAACAACTATTTTCTTCGCTTGCACCGGAGAGATTGAGCCACCCTTACTTTCCTCTCTAGTTGGGAGCAAACATTTTCGAAGGTAAGGTACCTGAATCACCCATCGCTTTCGTCTTTACAACATCCACATTTTGATCATCTTTATGCATATTCATAATTCATATTGCAGACACAAAATAAGTAGCACACGTACAGGATCAAAATTTTATGCTTTCAGTTGCTTGCTCACTGTAAATGTGTTGTAGTAAGCTAAGCTAAACTAAACTAGGTGCGATAGGCCATACCTGGGCCAGCTCACATACTGGTTTCTAATCTAGCATGCAAACCTCATTCATCCTTTCGTATTCCACCATTCTGGTAATGTTTCATTGGCGTCTCACAATTCATGAAAAAAAACTTGGATGGCAATGACGCTCATAATTTTTGCTTAGATATCAGCGTCCATCATAAACACGTAGGGACTATGGGCACTTTAGGATCGAAAAATGAGATACAATCCTCATGCCTCTAGTCACCTCTCTGATTCTTCTTTGGTGCCACTGCTGCGGGCGTCTCACCCTCTCTTCTCTATTCCAACACTTTGTTGAAAAATTAGTCTTATGCAATACGCGACTGCGCCCCCCCTACCTTGCTTATCCATCTTGTTAACAAATTCGCAGATGCACTATCATGTACTCACGTTATCTACTGCCTTTTAAAGACACCAGAACTAGTTTTCCCCTGTCTTTGGTTTTGTTTATCCACAATGAAATTTAGACCTCTCCTACTTCCTTCTCCTTCCAACTTAATATTCATCGACCCAACATTAGTGATTTTTACCTATCATTCAATTGTATGCCTCTCTTTCCCATTATATGCTTGCACCTTCGTCTTACTGCATTATTTTTTTGGCATTTGTGCTATTGCTAATGCTGGAAGTAGATCCGACTGCACTAAGCTTTACTAATGACCGTACTTTACCGCTTTCTGCCCTGTTCTATGCCAGCATCCATATATCCTATTTCCATTTACTACCTCAACCCATCCCGGACCCCATCCGTCAGGTCTGCCATTTCATTTCACTCTTGGGAATAAAGGTAAGCACATCAAATCATTATGAATTTGTAATTTGTATTCCGGGTGAACTTTTACTTGCCGCGTTACCAATGTCTATCCTTTGTCCTTTCAGTCGATCCGTATCCTTGGTCCGTTACAGAAACGCATAAACTGTGCACCTATCTTCCAGTCGTTATTGCAGGCCCACTATAGAACGCGAGCATACGCTTACCTTAGAAGTGGAAGTAGAACGATTCGTCACTATGCAGTTATTTGAAGGGCAAAACAATAATCTGATTTGATGCTACCGACTAAGGTGCTAAAAGGACACAATTTTTAATTAGCTAAATAGGCATTTCGTATAGCATTTTTGCAAATCTGCTTTAAAGCTGATGGCCGCTTCTTCATACTGACATTTTGAGCACCACCTAGCTGCAAAGCCATTATGACTTTGTACATTCGATGCAATTACCAATTGTTTTATGAGTGAATTGGCACGCACTGGGAAGCAGGATATATGAGTTTCCTCATTTGGGACCATAGATTAACCTCAATTTCTTTTCTCGACACATAATATGCAAGAGAAAAAGGTGCCCTAACAGGGTGGTGTTCTGTCCTCATGCGACTCCTAAGGAGTAGGAGCAGTGATAAAACGCCAGCTGCGTTGAGACGGTCGTCATGTATAGCATTGCTTTAGGCCTGACCATACAACTTAAGGGCTAAGATTACCATCCTCCCTGATCGCCAAAGTTTTAGTGCATTTTCTAAAAATTGCCATCCGAGTTAATTGTAACCACACGTTCTTCTACGACTCAACGTTGAAAGATCTAAGCGGTTCCAAATGTTAATTCGCTGTTGAAATCTTCATTGGAATGCTAAACTACACCTTCCAACTAGTCAAAGTTTTCTGCATATGTTAATTGTTCCTTATTCGAATTCATCTGCAATTTAGGCTCTACCATAGCTCGCGTCGGTGGCTGCTTTATCCATTTCTTCTGACTGTAATGCCATATTTTCCGACAACTAGGAGCGGCGAGATTGATAATTTGCCGAAATCTTATGCCTCTTACATCAGACGCTTTTCAATTTTTTTCCTCCACATATTCATTTGTCAAAAACTACCTTGTAACAGCCTCTGTAATAGTTGTCCATGCTCCTTTCTCCTCTTTTCATCTTGATGCTGGCCTCCCTTTCCCATGCCTGTGAAAATTGCATCAGAATTTCCAAGCGCGAGGGCAATTTGACTATGTATTTGTCATTCACAATATACGGAGTCACCTATCCTTCGTTTCCCATCAGTAATGCATATTTTGTCTGCGGTCTGTGATGTGGTTACCTTTCTTTAAGTGCACTCAAGCAACTGTCCAAAGCATCTTTAAAATTTTTGTACGAAAACCTTCCTTTTGTGACCCATAAATTGCAGAAAGAGCACCCTACTTTAAAAAATACTAATGCAGAAGGCAAACGCAACAAGTTGCAGCAAATGCAAATTGTTTAGCAAGCATATTTGCATTTATTCATAAATAGCGCGCAATGTGTCTCGTCGCTAAGTCTGCTGCGATGAGACTGAGGCGAGTCCTTCTATACACCACGGAGTTGAATGATTGTAGCACCAACCCTATAATAATTTGCTCAGGGAGCAGCATTTCGATATAAATGACTCGATTGCCAGAAGCATGTGGATCGGCATGAAAAGTGCAATGCATCTTTGAGTGCGCTTGTAGTAGGTAAATGGATACTCAAAATGGTCAGCCATAATTAATGAATTCTGTCTCACCTGCATTAACTCGATGGGTCATTGCCCCGTAGTGATTGGATGTGCATTGTCCAAACTAATCGCGATAGCGTAGGTAAGAGACAGGTGTTTTTGAATAGTTTTGAATAATTAGCAACGCGGATAGATCCTTCGAAAAATTAGCATTGACCAAGTAGCTACTTTTGCTAGCTTTGTATGGCAAGGGTTTTAGCACCACTGGCATTGGCTGCACCACGAGTTCCAATAAACTGATATTATAAGTCGCCGCAGGAACCACTTCATCGTCAATCCTAAAATGTCCTACGGTCTGTCTGCAGATCATTAGCCTACATAAGGTAAGAAGAGAGAAGAAGGCAAAGTAGGTGCATAACTTCCACTGTTACTCTCCTTTGAATTGCTTACCCTCCGATCCACTGATCACGTGTGTTTCACCATGGTTAATGGGCTTGCCATTTTTATAGTCATTAATTTTGAAGTATGCCTACTCAAACCTGGCTCTACTATAACAGCTTTTCGTAAAAGCGTAAACCATTTTTTGCAATGATGGGACAATTCACGTCTCGTCAATCTCTGCACTTATTTCACTAACAGCGGGGCCAAGTCTTACATCGCTTAATCACCCAAAAGCAGACACGCGCACCCTACAAATGCTTTCTTTGAGAGGCTGCAAAGCGAGACACATTTAATAATTCGACTGCTCAGAGATTGATGATTAAGTCAGTTTTACCATAAAATTCACTTCAAATCGCTTTTGCGACACAGTTTGGGAGAATTAGCAGAGGAAGATATGGTGCAGCCAGATTATGTCCTCACACAGTTTTAGCCATGATGGCAAGGCAAAAAGTTAAATATAATCTAGTTTTAAAATTGATACGTTCTATGCGCAACGGATACATTCCTGCAATAGACCATGCAGCACGCAGCACGTTTCACTGCTCCATTCTACACGTGCAATAGAAAAGAATTCAGTCAGGGTGACGCAGGATATGCTACCAGTCGCAATAAACAGAGCTATCGTCCTTCTCGTTGCACAAATCACTCCAAAGCCTGCTCTGTTCTCCACTGACCCTTCCTTCGCCATTTTGGTAGACGTCAAAAGGCTAAAGCACTAAGAATAGGTAGAATTAATTAAAATGGCGGGTGTGTCATGCATCTCCAACTCGACTTCCCTCCAAAGTTTTTTGCCTTATTTCTCCCATTTCCTTGTTTGTGAGCATCTAATCACTGCCTCGGATAGCGGCTTTATCATCCATAATTCATTGCTGCTTTAGGACTTTGGCATTCTAA
>LWMJ02000672.1:14739-36083 GCA_001693035.2 Taenia asiatica
GATCCAATACCGCGTTGGGAATATGACGGCTTGGTAAAATCTTGCGCTAACCTCAAGTTGTATTCTAAGATTGTGGAAGCAGTCTATGTCTGGAATAAGGCAAAATGCACATGCACGAAGTTCTGCAGTGATTTTAAGCCATTACTTAGAAATTAAACATCCCTGTGAAATCTTCGCAAACAAACGTTTATGCTTATTTTCATCTCGTGGGATTTCTTCGATGGTTTGCGCTGGTAAGACAGTGGTCGGATGGCCAGCGGTGCAATACGATAGGCTGAGTCGGGGCCGTCTCGATCCATAATGTCTAACAGCCAACCGATGTAAGCCTGGGTAAGCGAACGTTGACGTAGCTAAGCGTTTAAGCATAAGGAAACTTCTCAAATTTATTGTGCGGAAAATTTGATTTGCAGGGCGAGTCACGTAGTAAAGTCTACGGGCGCATTTAATGTACCAAAATGTCTTGTGTAGATGCCACAGTTTGCACTTTAAATGGCGTATTACCGTCCATGACACTTACATTTCGTGAGATGAGAGTACACTGTGATATTTTTGCATTGAATGCAAAAGTAGCAAGCATTGTTCCCCAAGAAAAAGTAATAAACTGAAAGAGAAGACAATACCAATGTTCAAAATATCTTGGAAAATTTGCAACCATCATATATCAACCAGAAGGGACGCGATGATAACCATGTCTATCTGCGTGCATACCCGAAGGGGTATCTACTTCCACCACCAAAAGCACCTCGCGATTCGCATCATTCGCATAGCAGAAGTTCATTTTAAGTGCTGGAAATCATTATGCCAACGAACGTTATCTGCTTAGAGCCCGTCAATACAAAATGGTTTATACAAAGGTGCGTATTCGGTTGGGTAAAAGGACGGGATTTGCTAAAAAAAGAGGCAAAAGAAAACTACAATAAGCACAGCNTATCCAGGGAGGAAGAGGCGGATAATAATCGCTGCTCGAGTACACAGGTAACTTGTGACCCCATCTTTCATGACAATTATAGCAGGAATCCCTTCCCAGCCACTTTTCCGATTTAAAATATGAATCAGAAAACACACTCAAGTGCGTTTGCTGCATCTTGCTTGGATGTTTGAAGAGTACTTGGACGAATCCTACTTGACCAAAAACAAAAAATGCCAAGTATGTCCCATGCAGGCTTTTTTACAAGGAACATGGGGAGGAAGCCGTAAGTAACACGAAACAGAGACAAATGTACATAAGCGGTTGAGTTTCTGTGTTGCACGTGGTGGCATTAAAGTGAGCATAGAGGAGAAGAATCCACATCCGTATGTGCAGCACCATCAGTAAATAAGGCGCCACCAACGAAGGCGACAAGAATCATTTGAGCGTGAGACACCGAGACTTGATCTGCGGAATGCTTACTTTTCTTGTAGGCGAGCTGATCGCCAAAGGCTCTTTACACATTATACGCATTAGTGTGATGCGTCGTGGTGAGATGCCGTTGACCTTAAGACATTTTTTAAGCTCAGCAACGCAGCGAAGGCCTTGATAAATAGGTATACAACATGTGTTTTTAACGACATAATTATGCTGAATATGTTAGCCACCTTTGTGTCTCATGATGTAACATTCTACCGTTTGGTTGAAGTTTCCAAGTTTAACTTCAGGACAACAAGGTGTGAATTAGCTACTTGCGCATTCACCACGGTGTACTCTGTCACGTCTCGCATCCAGCATGATGCCAGACATTGTGGCTACATAGTGCGTACGCACCGCATGAGGCATCGAAGCCACTAATAGAACTCACACTAATATAATGGCACTCCTGAACGGCGACCCCGGACCTCCAGACCAAAACTTTGATTTCGTACTGACTGAGCTAACTGATCTACGGTCTCCGCGCTTGCCCATCATTTCGAGACGTAAATGCTCAGACATCTCTACACCAAAAGAATAATTACCATCTCGTCATCGCCTTTTGTTCCCCTTACCAACTGCTCTTTCAGTACGCCACTTTGACTGCAGTAAGGAGGAGTGCGATCATAACCATCTGGACGCAAGTCCACTTTGGTGGCCACAGGCTCTATCATGGCAAGTGCATTGCGTATGCCTTTGTTCTGCCCTAATGCTCTTGTTTGCTGCCTGGTGAGCAAATGAGTATATGCGTGTGTGTGTGTGAGTATGAATGATAAGGATTGGGAAGAAAGGAGGATTTCAACACGGTGTGACATCTTCTTGCCTTTGTGGCCAGTGGATGGCTGATGAGCAGAAATTGAATAGAATTGGCGTCGGCCTGTCGGGTAGGGGCAGGTTGGCATATTATCGGCTGAAGAGAAGGTAGAGCGCCGATGGCAAGTGGCAGTGGTGGTATATCAGCTATTTAAGCTAGGCAAGAGTTAGCTAAACATGACCGTGCGACTGAAAAAGAAACCAACTAACAGGGCGTGATTTCGACCCATGGACCTCTAGGTTATGGGCCCAGCGTGCTTCCGCAGCGCCACTCTGCTCTAGCGCCAGAAGAAACGCATGAGGCATCGAAGCCACTAATAGAACTCACACTAATATAATGGCACTCCTGAACGGCGACCCCGGACCTCCAGACCAAAACTTTGATTTCGTACTGACTGAGCTAACTGATCTACGGTCTCCGCGCTTGCCCATCATTTCGAGACGTAAATGCTCAGACATCTCTACACCAAAAGAATAATTACCATCTCGTCATCGCCTTTTGTTCCCCTTACCAACTGCTCTTTCAGTACGCCACTTTGACTGCAGTAAGGAGGAGTGCGATCATAACCATCTGGACGCAAGTCCACTTTGGTGGCCACAGGCTCTATCATGGCAAGTGCATTGCGTATGCCTTTGTTCTGCCCTAATGCTCTTGTTTGCTGCCTGGTGAGCAAATGAGTATATGCGTGTGTGTGTGTGAGTATGAATGATAAGGATTGGGAAGAAAGGAGGATTTCAACACGGTGTGACATCTTGATGGTCCAGCAGTCGGGAATTTCGGGTCTCATCCAGAAGACGCGTTTCCAACTCCTAACCAGGCACTATTCTTTATCACCTCACACATCACTACTGGCTGCGCGCCTACCTGCCTTCGTGGCCAGTGGATGTCCGATGAGCAGAAATTGAATAGAATTGGCGTCAGCCTGTCGGGTAGGGGCAGGTTGGCATACTATCGGCTGAAGAGAGGGTAGAGCGCCGATGGCAAGTGGCAGTGGTGGTGTATCAGCTATTTAAGCCAGGCAAGAGTCAGCTAAACCTGACCGTGCGACTGAATAAGAAACCAACTAACAGGGCGTGGTTTCGACCCATGGACCTCTAGGTTATGGGTCCAACATGCTTCCGCAGCGCCACTCTGCTCTAGCGCCAGAAGAATGGGTCTTTTTTAAGGGGTGAATGAATAAACGCGTGCATACATGCCTCGTGGTGGAAGTAGGGTGGAGGAAGCAGTAATTGGATAAGAAGATAAAACGAACTCAAAAGTAATCTGTTGCCCTGCAAGTTGAAATGTGGCACTAGCATATGCATAATCCGCATAAATACATCAAGATATTTCTTAATCAAGCCTCAGACATAGCACGCCGATACGAGTGGGCAATTGGGACGAGAACGCTGTTAAATTATGGTGCAACAAAGACTCTTGGGTCAGTGGATATTTGCTATGCGTTTCTCCCCACCAGACCGTATTGTGGCCCATCTGACCTAAAGGTAGGAAGGCAGGATTATGTGCCCAGTCTGCCAATAAGGAGCGAGTCACATGATGATTAGTCTTCCGTATGTCCCTCAAATGCCTCGAGGCTAACGAGTAAAAAAAAGTTCCAAATTACTAATGACACTGTGTTGCGAATCAGTGAGCGGGCAGCTGGGGGCAACGGTCGTCGAGATATAATAGGAGGAAAGATTGATCTATGGTGAAGAAGGGGCTGGCGACACCTGTAAATTATGCTACTGCTTTTAGTGGTCGAATTAGAATTCCCCAAAAAATGGGGTGTCAAGGATGGGAAGTGTAGTCTGTGTGCTATGAATAGCCGATAGGTTGGTCGCATAAGAGTGCGGAAGCATTCATTCAAAAAAGCTGAGAACGCGTATGCAAGAACATAGCACATTGGAAACCAAGCATTTACCTGAGTATTAAGACAGCGGGACAACAGAAAGAATGTAAGGAGGCTTATGCCTCTGTTAGTAAGGATTCTTTTACGTTGTGTCCAATTCAGTCCGCCAATATTAGTTATGCTTATACAATGGCTATTTGAAACACGTTCATCATGAAATTATTAAGTGATTGCTAGTTCTGGCATTCCTATCAAACGGAGTCGGCCAAGAGTATTTACCGTGGCAAAAATTTCCTCGCAAAGCAGAGGGCCTATTCCAGATTGGTTTACTCGTACAAGAGAATCTTCACAGCGAAACTCACAATAATTTGGTTTTTATTCTCACGGACTCAGTAATCCTGGTTCGGGAAGAACATCGTGAGGTTTCCAACCGAGGTGGTAGTTCTGAAGGAGAAGCGGATGCAGATGAATTTGAAACATGGGGTGTCTCGACACTTAAACGGCCAAACAATCCTAAACCGCTATCATCAGCAAAGATAAAACTTTAGGAGGGCTACGAACCCTACGCACCGTCACCTATAGTGTCGTGTCAATGCAGATTGTCCCTTTCGACAGACCTGAATGCCCCTTTTACTGTCTCTGTCCATGCAGGTGGCACCATCTTATCCGTCGTAGACGCAATTTTCGTTAAAGCTAATGCAAATTAATCGTCAGCCCCGTTTTGTGCCCAGAAGGAAAAAGTCTGACCTTGGCTAATACACTGGATAATTTACGGGACATTTGACTTTGCAGGCTTTTGGCATCAATTACTGATGGGCGCACCAATTCTTGGCTCTACCTCAAGAAGCGACTAGGAATTTCTGCAGGAAGAACAAACGTACCTGCCACCATCTGGACAGTTTGTTGTCGATGTCAACGCACCGGTTTTTCTAGATACTACGAAGTTACTCAATTGGTGCACATAGCAGTTTCACAACAGTCAGCAAGAGCAGGCACTGTCAAGTTTGCCCAAGTACTGAGTAGATTTATTTAAGGCAAAAGTTGTCGATATTTAGCAAATCAAGCTGACACCACACCAAACACACCTGTCGTGCGACTGACAATGAGTAGTGCAATCCACCGAATAAAATGTGCTAGGGCCTTATGTCACTTAAAACATTAGTATGCGCTCTGCAACCTACCTCCTGCATGAAGAAGCAATTGGGGCAATCCAAAAAACCCACCTCTACAAGCGCCTATTCTAGCGACTAGCGCACAAGAGTTGAATGGAGATGGGCTGCATGTTTTGATCAACATATGACGTGGTGAAATGATTGCAAAACTGGTCATGAAATCTTTTGATGGGTTGTCAACATTGCAAAGGAACAGATGATTAACATAAGTGGGGTCAAAACACTTTACTGCCCTCCTAGTACATTGATTTAAATAACCGAACTAGACCTGTGAAACACAGCTCCACATTCGCAGGACCGTTTTCACAAAAGGGTACAGGTAGAATACGAAACCTTCAGAATCTTTTTGTTGGCGCGGCATCTTTTTAGATGTATCAGGCATTCCAGCGCGAAAAGAGATTCTTACATGCATGGCTGTTGACTTTGCCAGTCGTTGTCGCTATGATGATCGGCACCGAAACTCGCATTTGCAAATGAGCATTCGAGAATACAATTGCGATAACATGGTTGAGCATAATGTCTGACTTCGATAAGATCGCTGCTCGTGTTAAGGTATGCTCGACATCCATCGCCATCTGGGTTTGTTCAGGTATCGGTCATTTAAAGTAAAAATGGACTTGCTCTTGCCCATTTAACTCTTCAATGGATCGATCAGCAAATTAGCTCAAAGGCTTAGTTCTGGCAAGCTATTTTTGCACTAAATATAATCCAGAGTTGATAATCTTGATTTTTCTTCACACACTGATCCAGAAGAACGCATGACTTGTCATGAGTATGGTCTGATTAGGAGTGAAACATCTTAGACACAGCACTTACATGAGCGGTGCATTTAAACATGTTCCAAATGGGCAAATATCATGCCAAATCTTTCCAATAGCAAGATTAGCATGACTCGATTCTGTTTGCTAACTAGCAGTGCGACATTCGAAACAAGTCATTGGGATAATGGAGCTAACACATTGTGCAGACTGCTTCCACAGAAGGACCATATCAGGTGATTCACTCAGCACGACTGCACTAAGTAATAGGTAACGAAAAGTAACAATAGGATTATCAATTTACGTTAAAATAATGGACAATTCAATATTATACCAGTTACATCGAATTCATTTTCTTTAAAAATATGCATTCAGTTGGCAGAAGACACCCTCAGATGATCCGGAACGAGCGCAGAAATGGCCAGATAGGCCAACATGGAAATAGCCGTTCAGTCCTAATTGTGAGAATTGTGTCTTAAGTTAGTCTCTTGAATTAGGTATCAATGAAGACTCTGCTTCTACTCTATGAGCAGCGAATTTTCACAAATGGCATTGACGCAATGCTTTGCATTAATTCTATAATTTGCTTACACAATATCAATCGGATGAACGGAGTAACTTACTCAATTTCAGCCGAACACAAACCTCACGTACAGTCGTCCATCAACCCAAAAGCAATAGGCACAAACAAAATGAAACAATTACTGACTCTTGTGTTCGCAGACACTGGTGCACTTTTTGAAGGCAAATGGGAAAGCCCTTGATCTAGAAAACTCCTGCTCACAATGGAGGGGAAGCAAATGTTGTACAAAGGGGAAATAAAATATTATAGAGCACCAGAGGCACGTATTTTATTAGGCTCTAGGAAACAACCCTACCCAACCACTGCAAAATCGAAACCCCAAACACTGAATTGAATTCAACTGGACTTTACGAGGGTGGCAGTATCCATCAAATCCTTGACTTCGAAAGAGCGGTTCAGCAACTTATTACGGCAAGCGTTATCTCACAACGCTTTACTTCGTTGAGATAGCCATTATGGTGGTTCACCGTTCCTCCATCCACGAAAAGTTGGCAATAGACAGCCCAATCTCAAACACTGCTTTGTTACTTGCGTTGACAGACACGTGAGAAAAGTCGAAAATACTTAGGAGCAAAGAAAAGGAGAATGCAGGCGACATCGGCTACAACGATAGCATTATTAGCACTAAAGTGATGACGGTGGCAGCAGCAACGACTCAGTGGTGAAAGCGCTAAGAGGAGGGTGGTATAAGTGAGAGGTGTGCTGTTGGCAGTGACAAAGGGAAAGTGGGAGTCGAAGAAAATAGGCACTGATCCAGACGTGACTTGAACACGCAACCTCCCAATCTGGAGTCAGACGAGCTACCGCTGCGTCATGGCGTCATGGTGTTGCGATAGCGCTGCAATACTTGTGTTCGACTGTCTCAGCATCATTACATCGCGTGCTATGCTTACCGTACTGCTACCAGCATCAGTCACAAGGACACACTTGGTTAGGTGAAGACACTGCTGCAATTGCCGGTGGGGTGTGCAGGTATTATACGGATGTAGCATTAGAGTGGAGTGCCATTGTTTAGTAATTAATTACCACCCTGCTGCACTGGCGGTTCCTAGCTGGTGGATCCCCGACAACCTCTCACTTTCCGTTCTTCTCCTCTATTCCCACCGCACCTTCCTCACCATAGCTCAGCTCTACGCTCTTCCAAGACCTGACGACCGCCACCACCGACCACCCACCAACGAGATCGTATCATAATGCCACCAGATATTTAAGGCACAAATCCTCCTCTTTGACCTAGAGACATTATAGTGTCACATGGAGGTTTCATCTTTCTATATCTTGCCCTCCTCTTACAGGTCGACCACGTAATCCTGCCTTCCTGCTTTTCAATAAGATTGGAAGGCGACTATTTTCAACGCAATTGCAGTCAACCGCGTTGAGAAATAGTGTCACCTATGGTAATACTAAAAACTGCTCCGTTGAGGTATGCGTTTGGTCTTCAACTGCTGCAGTTGTGGTCGCTTTGATATTGATGGTTAAAATGCTCAGGTTGGATGATGAAATTAATTTTTCGGACAGTTGCTACACGTGTGTATAAGTGTTGCTTAAAAAGACAAGTAGAAAGAATCCTTGTGTAAATCATGTGAAACGATGGTGAATGCAGTGAGTCTGCAAGTGGGAATATCGGGCAGAGAATAGGTAGAGTCTCTTCTCACTTGCTCGAAAAAATGCATTTTGCAAAAGTTGCTGTAAATGTCTCTCCCCAATAACGGTGCCCTAATATCTCTCTCATATCTCTTTATTGAATATAGACAGAAGCAACACAAGTAGGCTGACGGCTAAGGTTTGGAGAGTTGAGCATGCAGCTTGATGGTCCCAATGACTTTGGAGGTTACGACAGCTATGTTAGCAAGTTTCCTGTACCTCGTGTAGTGCCGCACAGGGCTTTAGAAAAGCTCAGGAGGAAAGACTATTTTTAAAAGCAGAGAACAACAAAAGCGTTGCTTGTATCTAATAAATTTTCTCCACTTATGAGGAATTCTCAAAATTTATATTGCCCTTCTATTTTTAGAAGAGATTGTACAAGTTTACGGGTTCCGAAAATCCCTAACCGTTATTTTAACAGCGTTGCCTTCTAGAGTTGAGGCACCCCTGGTAACCTAGTGCTTGCAGCAAATGCTGACTTGGGCAGGATACATTTGCGAGAAATTCAACGGCTAATGAAAACGGCATTGGTGGAGGGATTGGAGGCAGCACTCCTCCACCATCAAAAGGCGAAGGGAGTGTTCGTCTGAATTTCGTGACGACTTTTAAAGTGTAGACTTGCTACCTCTCCGGAGTTGAGTAAGTGAAGCGCGTTATCTGCCAACGGTTGAAAGATACGCTGCTAATAAAAAGGGCCCCATGTTATATTCAATGCAATGTGTGACTGCCTTCGAATTGACCAGTGGCATGCCTTTCGCACGTCTTGACATGGCAACATAATGAAGTAGAGAGCCATGTAAGTTGGTCAAACGTGCTGATTATGCATGATCTTGTCGTTTATTTACATTATCTACATTTACATAACTTACATTATTCTCACTATGGCAGCAAGACAACGAGTGGACAGAAAAAGATAGTGCTCCGTGATGCTCAAGGGAAGAGGACACCTAGCTTGAAGGCGGGTAGAACTTTGTAGCTGTTCTTGGGCCTTACAATCAGAACTCCTAGAGTCTGTTTCTAGTTTTGCCTTCAAATTCGACTTCTGAGCAGGAATCGATTCTAATATACTTAATTGNATTGTTTGAGCATAGGCATCGTTTTACCATCGGAACGTGGAATAACCCAGTAAGGCCTTCCATACGGACTGTCTATCTCACTGCGTCTGATTCTTGATTTACTTAGGGTCTACTTCATATCAAAGCCAATGTCGCACACTTCGACTTGTTTAGCACAGATGTTACCGTCCGAGAATCTTACGAAATATCACCAATGGCCGAAAAGTCATAGCGTTGCCTTCTAAAGTTGAGGCACCCCTGGTAACCTAGCGCTTGCACCAAATGCTGACTTGGGCAGGATACATTTGCGAGAAATTCAACGGCTAATGAAAACGGCATTGGTGGAGGGATTGGAGGCAGCACTCCTCCACCATCAAAAGGCGAAGGGAGTGTTCGTCTGAATTTCGTGACGACTTTTAAAGTGTAGACTTGCTACCTCTCCGGAGTTGAGTAAGTGAAGCGCGTTATCTGCCAACGGTTGAAAGATACGCTGCTAATAAAAAGGGCCCCATATTATATTCAATGCAATGCGCCACTGCCTTCAAATTGACCAGTGGCATGCTTTTCACACGTCTTGACATGGCAATATAATAAAGTAGAGAGTCATGTAAGTTGGTCAAACGTGCAGAGTATGCGTGATCTTGTCGTTTATTTACATTATCTACTTTTACATAGCTTAAATTATTTGCATTATGGCAGCAAGACAAAAAGTGGACAGAAAAAGATAGTGCTCCGTGATGCTCAAGGAAAGAGGACACCTAGCTTGAAGGCGGGTAGAACTTTGTAGCTGTTCTTGGGCCTTACAATCACAACTCACAGAGTTTGCTGCTAATTTTGCCTCCAAATTCGACTTCTGAGCAGGAATCGATTCTAATATATTTAATTATTGTTTGAGCATAGGCATCGTTTTACCATCGGAACGTGGAATAACCCAGTAAGGCCTTCCATACGGACTGTCTATCTCACTGCGTCTGATTCTTGATTTACTTAGGGTCTACTTCATATCAAAGCCAATGTCGCACACTTCGACTTGTTTAGCACAGATGTTACCGTCCGAGAATCTTACGAAATATCACCAATGGCCGAAAAGTCATGGATAGTGGTGGTAGCCTTGGATCAAGCAAAACTCGGCAGCACGCTTGGAAACAAAGCAGTCATCCACACACAAGTGTTGATGCTGGTAGCATAAACTTCCTCTGATGTGACAATAAATTAAGCAGAGTTAATGCCACAGTATTTAAGAGCCAATAAATTACGATGTACAGAGGACTATTTAATGGTCTGGAGTGTTCCGGGACTCGGCCTGGGTCCGTTAGCTACAAGTACTCAACACAATTTCAGGCCAATCTCTTCAAATATGAAGAACCGTCAAATCCACAAATCGTGACCACAGCTAGTTAATATCATGCTTTTGATATACGGGTTTACTTGAAGCATATCCCTGCTTCTTAATGATTAAGTGTCGCACATTAGTAATCGCAAACCGATACTTGACATTGAAGCAGTCACTGTTGATCGAAGTAGGAAAAGGCTTACCTGTTACGGGATGTGTTTTTAAATACAGCCACCTGTAGTTTTGTTAAGCAATTCTTGCCCAATGACTCAGGAGATTGAGTGCCCACTCACTTCAATGCAAACAAATATTAACAGTAAGCTCGACTACCCATTTGCAGCCAAAAATGTCCGCAGGTCGTAGAACCTTAATCAAATGAAAGGGGTTTCCCATGGGAAACGACATAGCTTGCTCTAAAATGTCTTAACCGCTAATTTAGATTTTGATTTCTTTGGCACAAGCAATCAGATGTGGAATCCATCTCCTGCGAGATTTCAAGCAAATGACAGTCATGCGAATCTGTTTGAAACGCAGTCATGTCAAAAAATGAAGCCCTACTTGCTCACCTGTCAAAGAATCAATAACCGATGTGAGTGGATGTTTAGATCCCCTTACCAAAGTTCTCGGTCAGAAGGAACTGAAGTGGTTGATCAAAAGCAATTCCATGATGAGGGCTGTCAGTGGTATGAAATGAATAATAGCTTACTTGCCAAATGTTTCATTATTCTCTCATCCCATTTAAACTCCATTCCACGCTGAGTTGGTCTTGTCACATCCATAGAATAAATGTGGTAGTTGCACTTTCGGAATTTATCTCTTTTGCCGCCCTATACACCGAGGCGCTTGCGATTTTATGGGAACGGCATCGCGTGCACTAAGGGCATCGTTCCGTCAAGTTCCCGATTAACACTGTAAAGAAGCCGAATGAGAATGCACAAAGCCACAGATGAGATTGCTTTCGAAGCCAAGTCAAAAGCAAGTAAAATGGCACATTGCTTGTTCACTTTCACTGTGGGCGTGATGAATGTTATCAACTTACCAACTATCGCAAACGAATCTTAATATCTCGGCCTGAAATGATTAACGCACATGCACCCCGAATGCGCATACTCTGTCCACCTCTCAAGAGAGGGTCTAGCAAGCCTCACAATATTCCTCATCACGTGTCAGTGACGTAAACAGAAGTGAGACAAACTTTTCAGATGCTATCCAGTTGCTGCAGCGAAATATTGATGCAAATCCACTAAAAATCTTACCTGAATAATTTTTCACTTGAATGCGCCAAGTGATGAGCGCTGTGATTTCAAGAAGAGAGTTAATGTGAGGACTTCATTTGAGCGACGCACACTTTTATGATCTAACACGCTATGCATAAATTAACACAGAAGTCGTTAGGTAGGAACAACCGGCAAGACTACCAGGGTATATCAGATTCCTAGTCACATTTTAACTTATGCATATTTGGTATGGTAAAACTCTCGCTAGTTACCGCTGTGATACACTTGCGTTCCACTGTAAAAGCGTAATGTGATTGTGGCTCCACATCGGTGGTTTTGATAGTAAAATATTGAAGTGCACCCTGACGGTGACCAAAGTTAATCTAGTTTGATTCTTCCTTGTTTTCAATCCTTAGAACAAGAGCTTTCTGAAGTCGGCCTACATTTATTTGACATCGCGAACTAATAGGGACCTCATGAAAGTGGCGAGGCGTACACTGCTCTCGATTACTTACGGGGAATGACAATGGAAGGAAATCGCAGGCGTGGTGAGACGACTTCGATTTGAGTTTCGTGTGCGCAAGTACCCAAAACCTTAACCCTATTAACCTGGACACGGTGCATAAGTAAGTTCCATCAAGTCGCCCTCCAATTGAACTTCACTTGCCAAGTGCTTAATCAGGAAATTTTGATGAATATTTTGCATGTAACTTTGCGCTAGAAATAAGCTATTGCTTGCAGTCGGAATGACCAATGTTGGCATTTGTTCAACACACTCTTTGGGCAATTTCGTTACCAGATTCCCTTTCCTAAACATCACTATATCCGTGAGTTTGTGTGCTTAAAGTGCAATTCATAAATAAAAGATGACAACTTTCCTTCAATGAAACATTTTTCATCACGTATGTCTCAGTTCCCACTGCTAAGCATCATGGCCACAATTGCACAAGCACGTCTGTAACTACTCTATGTGTACACATGATGGTGGGCAATTCAAGGTTGTGGTTCGAATCTGAATTCAGGCTTGTCTTCAAAAACAGCACAGGACCAGTGATCTTGGCCATTCCACGCCTGTACAGAAAATACTCTGCGTAGGATGTTAACGCGCTCAAATCTCAGCTACGGTTATACCAACCATCGCTACAGTGCATTGAATTAGGGACGGCATAAGGGGCTCAGAATAAAGAGCTTTGCATAGTTCATGCTTTGGACGTAGGAGGCTCAGAGTTCGGTTTTCAGCAGCTTTATTCCATGTTCCCCGAAATGGGATCTTCGGTCAATATTGCCTTCACTAGAAAAACCACGCGCACGTCACCGTGCAAATCAGCAGAACGGAAAGGAACATGAGACAAATTTGTGCATGATGGAAGCTGAATTAAGCATGTGTTTTAAAAAGCAAAACTAAGCAAGTTCAGTCACAGAGAGGGCATAGACTTGAAATCAAACAGCGCTGCAGCTCTTCTCATCGTTTCCACCTTTTCAACATTGACTTAATTAACTCCTTCTCCCAATTCACCATCCTTCCTCGGTCCAGTAATAAGCCTGCCCACCAGTTCGACACTAAACTCACATCCAGCTCCTCTGTCAAGCTTGTGGCCATGCAATTGTCCAGTGCCTGGGCAAAAAGAGGTCACACCTGTCGCTGTGTCATCAAAGATGCCGCTTGTGCTTATATCGAGATCCACGTCGCAGGTGAAAGGCAACTTGGAAATCTCGAAGAGCCTACTATTTTCCGTGTTTATCGCGTGCTGCTTTATCACCACGATAGCTCCGTAGCATTGGGAAGCAAAAATCAAACAATGAAAAGGTGGTTTGCAATCGTCTTTTACGCTGCCAAAATAAGACACGCAAATATAGACATTTAAAATGTCTTAAAACCAAACGCTTAAGACCACTACAAGGCGAATTCTGGGTGCCAAACAATTACAAGCGCCCCAGTAGCCATACTATTGCTTCTCAATCTACCTCAAACACCAAATCATGTCAATGCTGAACCTACGACCAGGCCGTTTCCAGGGGCCTACACAACACGTTCTGCAAAAATAATGCCAGCACTATGCTGCGATCTCGAATTCAGTAAACAATCAAATTGTTAAGTGGCCCACACCCTCAATATTCCTGCCACCGATACGGACACAATCGTTACACAACTAGCGCAACTGTCAATATGCATAACATGATGAATGGACCTGCAGACAAGTAGCAAAACAAGTTATTGCAAAAAAATCACACCGAGTATTCTACTACATAAGGAGGTAGCAAATCATAAAGTGCAACCCATTCTCACCTGATAAATGTAATGCGCAGTGGCAAAGACGAGATTCGCATTCAGTGTTGTTAGGTGTTACCTCCATGCCTGGCTGATATTGCTCAACTAGAAGTATGCTTTCCTGCCAAGTTGGAGGCTGAAGACGCAGTGCATACCAAACAAAGTCAATGTTCGCAGAAATCCTCCAGCGCATATGTTCTTGCGGTGAAGCAAGGGTGTATTTCTGAATCCTCCACCCTCACGATAATGTGTCCCTATAAAGTGGTGCAGCTGTGAACCAAAGCTTCAGAATGGGTCGAGACACACGCAGTACACATTGTGATTTCAGGGTTTTGATCCCGTGGGATAAACTCGAGGACATCACAGATTCCCCAGTACTTGGGACAGTAGGGCCTCATAGGAATGAAAAATATTCGCGGTCCTGGCGCGCAGGGCAGAAGAAGATACAATCGAATGGCGCCTTGCAAATTCCGCGTCTGTAGATACAGGAAGGCAAGTTGCGAGAGAAGCTGCGACAGAGCTTGCGGAGTATGCTTGACCACAACGTTGCTGATCCCTCTTGGCGGTTCCACTGAACTTGGGGTTCATGGCTGGTGTCACTTCAGTTGATAATATCTTACATGCACAACACGAGGGTGGAGAATGTCGAAGATAGACGTCGATCTCAGCCCTTCTGTTGTGAGATGTCAGAGATCCTCTCATCCGCGGCAAATGAGCTCCTTTCACATTGCTAAAGCATGCCACAAGCGGTATAGATTAGAATAGAAACTCACCAACGTCGGGTCCGCTTCCGCTGCCACCAATGCAGCGTGCCAAGACTTCCTTTGAAGCAAAAGAAGCCATAGTAGTAGGACAAAATCTGCATGTTCTGGAAGCAGAGGAAACGGGGCTACTGACAAGGCTTGGAGGCGAGCCCACCAGCCAGTGCAATAAGGCCTCCCAAATGACCGAAACGGCAGTTCGAACAAACAAAGCAGTGCAGCTATCCTTTGATCACTCCTTCCTTTCCAGTATGGTATTCATAAATGCATTCATATGCGTTCAAGGTACCCGAAACTGTCGAACCTAAACAATCTGCAGTAAACCTGTCGCGGAACAGGGATGTCGCCCGCGGAAATGCGTGTCTGCATTGCTTAACTAATCCTCTCCCTTCCTACCACCGCCTTACATGTCCTCTGTTCCATGAAATAATAAAACTAGCAGTGATGGAATGCTAAGCACTAACGAAAACAATAACAACAGGTGTTTCTTGTGATTTCATTGCAAAGAGACAAATGAAGAAATAATACACTCTCGAAGGAACGTCCTCTGTGATACGTTTCCCTTCCTCCGTTAATTTTCCTTTCAGATTACAACGGCGGTACACGTAATTATGTCGACGGAGATGAATTTGGATGCACGTGTTGCTGTGCAGAACTGTGGTTGATTCATTTGTGGAGAATGGGAAGAAGAGCAACCGATATATGGAAGACGCGTATCATGCGATGCGTTTCAATTCATTTGTTTATCTTCGCTTCCAGAGAGGTCGGCTGTAGCCACACTCATGTAGACAGGGATGGATTCGAATTGACCTTGCAGCTACTCGAAACTGTAATTTATTCATTTTCAGAGACTGAGAACAGGAGCAGCCGCACTATCTACGGAGCCTCTCTTGAGGTGCGTTCCATTCACTTGTTCATTTTCGCTTCGAATTTCATCGGATGTTGCCACAAACATGTCTGGGAAAAATGAGTGTGTTTGCTCCTTGATGCTATGCAGACTGTATTTTATTCTTCCTAGAGACTGAGCACGGGAGTAGCTGAACTACTAGCGGCACGTATCACACCGTCATTCAAATTCCACCGTTTAGCTTGGCTTTCATTCAAGTCGGCTGTGACGAAAATTATATCGACGAGGACGAAATCGGATGTGCATTGTTGGCATTAACAGCCGTGTTTTATCCATTTTTGGACATTGAGAACAATAGCGGCCGACTTATTGGCGACACGTCTCATACGGTGCTTTCCGAACAGCCAAGTCGGCTGTGACGAAAATTGCATCTACGAGGATGAAATCGGATGTGCAGTGTTGGCACTAACAACCGTGTTTTATCCATTTTTGGACATTGGGAACAATACCGGCCGATTTATTGGCGGCACGTCTCACACGGTGCTTTCCAAACACTGTTCATTTTCGCATCCAAGCAAATCGGCTTTCACCAACAAACAGTCGACGCGGGAAGATGTGGATGCGCCTTGTTGCTATTCAGAACTGTAGTATATTCATGTTTAGAGACTGAGAAGGTGCGCGGCAGAAATACTTTACTAACAACTGTTTCGGCTACCTTCTCGAACTCTATCCACCTCTCCGCCTGCTCTGCATCTCCGCGATCGGCAGAATTTCTATTACTGCTTCCGCATTGGCAGCTGGAAACGCTGGTGAGAATCGAGATAAATTGTCTCCACCTGTGCCACAAGCTGACGCCAATTTAACGCGTGCCTCTTCCCTCATCCACCTATTGTATCCCACCCCGATAATTGCAAGCTCACCGCCTCGATGCTCTCCTCTTCCCAATTCGAGCTGTCCATTTCAATCTGAAGCAAAGGGGCCAAATAGAGGAAACGCAGCATTAGAAATGAAGTCGCGGCGATGTGTGAAACTGAAACCAACTGGCCATCCAACGAACGACCGAAGGAGAGCTTACTTCATCCAGTACGCAACTGTCGGTCAGGTCGTCTATAAGGAGACATTTGAAAACGAGAATGAGAGGAAAGTGCCTTTGCGCCCAAATGCACTCAAGCACACACACGCTTTTACCTGTGTCCGTGCAGCCCCATCCAATGCAACTCTCTAGAAGGAAGGTGATGGGAAACACAAACCCCAGACTGACAGACAGACGGACAGACAGACAAACGGAAGCAAACACGTGCATTGAACGAATTGCAGATAAAATTAAGAGGAGAGGACACATTCTTACCCGTAATTGTAGGGCGCTGGGATGAGATGGGCAGGTGGAAGCAGAAATTAAGATGGAGGTGCTCACCTTTGCTCTTGAGGGAGTAAGTGTAGGAGTAGGTGATGGAACTAAGGCGAGATGGGATAGGACAAACAAAAGCGACTGCAAAAAGATAGGTTTAAAAGGTACTTGGCGATTTGAGCTAAGCTATGTCAAACCAAGTGTTATTCTTTAATAAAGTGTGGCTTAGTCGCATTGAGGCTGGCCTGTGCCAGGCTGGTCTAGTTTAGGAATCCTTGCATTATTTAAACGTGTCATGAACAAAGATGAGACTGGTAGGGAGATGAAGGGGACTTACCGTGAGGGCGTTGGCAGAGAATGAGGTGGGAGGAGGCAGGAGCAACTTGCTGCTGAGTTCGAAGGAGATGAAAGCGAGGGAAGCGTGGGGGAGCCAGAGGATTAAGACGGTCTCGCGGCACTGAAGTGGAACATAAAATAAGGAAAGTGAAATGCAGGCGACTACTCACTCCCCTTTATCGGGTGATTTAAATGCAAGAAGCACACATAGTGGGGCTAAGCGTAAGATGCTGTACCTGGGAGCATATCGAGCGCAGTTTGGTACGAAGGAGACACTCACCAAAGACGAGTTGGAGTGGGGTGTGGGAAAGGAGGAGTAGGCAAGTGGACACCCTCGGATCTAGTTCTCAGTGTGCACTGTGATGCCTAGCATCTAAGAGGAAGAAAGGGAAGGCCTCATTTCACATGGTGTGCAGTCGATTATGAGGGTCGATTATGACAGCCAAACTAGAGTGTTAGGATTGAATTTAATGGTAACGTAGAAGGGCGCATCCGAATATGAGGCATGCACAATCGACCAGGCAGCCCTATCAGTCCACATCTTAGCTTATTTATCCAATCCTCTCATAATCCAGCTCAGGTGGCTACTCTAGACTGTGATACTCCAGTGCAACCTAGTCTGAGCTAGTTAGGCATAGTCTCGAGTACCGTGCTTCAGTGCAACCAGTATACCTGCTGCTTTTGCTGCTGCCCCTGCTCATTCAGTGCTTGTAAGCGCATGTAAGAGCCACTAAAAGCAAGTGCGACGCAATAAACGCAGTCAAAGCCATAAAGTTAATTGAAGAAAGCGGCAACACATACCTAAGTATTTCTATGCAGCAAAAAATGGATGCATTTGGTGCGTAATTGCGGTGATGCGCATGGACAAGGCCTTACCTCTCATTACGAACGACATTGATAGTACATGCAACACTTCCGTGGAAGTGAAGAAACATGTCTGTTCAGCTGAAAGAGACAGAGGAGTGATTGAGGGAGGGGCGAAGGGACAATGCACCGTGGGAATGGAAAAAGAGAGAGTGGGGCAGGATAAGAGAGGATCGGATAGCCTTGCATTGTGCTGTGGTGCAGCTATCTTCATAGCCTTCCTTTCTCCCATCTATTCATGAGTTGCTGCTTTCAACCTTTAATCTAGCCATTTAGCTAAATTCAATGTGGAGGAATTAGCCCGTTGCAGATAATATGAATATCTTTTAATGACAGACTACAAGAGGTTAAGCATGGCTTCCAATTTCTGTGCAATTTACACTGCATACCAGATGTGAAACTATCGAAATGGCGCACATACATGAAGTAAGTGAGACGGAAAGGCCGACTGCACAATGAGAGGACGAGGACAGGTAGTACAACTCAGCCCTAGTTTCTATGCTATCTATCTGTTGTGGTCCATTGACGCCTCGAGAGCGGCGGGATGGGTGGTTGCAACTGACGAGCAGTTGAGGACGAAGACGGAGGTGGTGGAGGGTAATTAGAAGACACGAGGTGAGACGGAACCGAAGTGGGATGGAGGCAGCGGCAGCGATACCGTGAAGCAGGGTGGATAAAGGCAGACGAAACATCGGGCAGCAGAGCATGTCTTCAGGTTGGCTGTGTGGTTGACATGCTTGAATCCCACACGTGTAAATCGACTGCTTGCACGTGTTATATGGTCGCTCCCAATGCCGACTGGTGTGGGCTTGGGACATCATTTCTTGTCGGCGGTTTTGCAAGGACAGGCATCACTTGCCTTTGTGCTTCTCCAACTCAAGCCATTTTCTTGCATCCTCGTGCATGCAAGTGACACGATACCAATGTACTCATGTTGAAATGTGTCACCCTTTAAGATCGCCAGTTCTCGGTTTCTTTATCTGATGCTGTCCGTTAGCTGGTCGTCTTCACCACGAGGTGCTTGCCTCATTCCGAACGAGGAGAAGAGCAACAGGAGGAGAAAGCAGACACAGGGAAGCGCATGAGTGGGTGAAATGATGGTGAAAAATACGAAGTTGAGGGGACCAAATCTACAAATTAGTTCACCTTTCTTACAGTCCTTTTGCCGGCGTGCTCTGCCAGGCTTATAGGCACGCACTGACAAAGTGTGCTGGTGGAGGTGCAATGTGGTGGCCTCGCAGAAGGACGTCCCCAGCGGCAGCGTACACAAAGCTCTCGATGACACCTTCAAAGAAGTGGACATCTTGACTAAAGCTGACGTGCGTTGGACTGACGGCTCCACTATCTCACTACTTGAAATCACTCTCAGAATAAAGTTGGACATAGGCTGCTGTACTTTAACCTGGTAACCATTACTACGCTTTGCCCTCCTAGTGAAATGTCCTTCAACGAACCGTGACTCGGAACTGTCAGTACGATGCCTTAAATATACCATTTCTTCGACAAGTATAGCCAGACGAATGCTAGGTTTGCCTCAGACAAATTCACCACGAATTTTGATCATGTGCTTTGCATATATACTTATTTACAATATTAATTGCCCGACTTAAAACTTAACGAATATTTACTCGGCGCACACAATAGCATCTTGTGGGAAGTGGTTCACTGGTTTGCAAAATAGCCTAGCTCCCAGGCACAATGATTTAAATAGACAAAAATTTGTTTCACAAGAAAAGACCGAGCTATTTTTGCAACCGTTGACAAATCTGCGCAACATGGTCTTGAGTAAATGCCAAAAGTATTTTGCACTCACTTGCCCGTGCGATTGTTGGCAGCCCTGCTCACCGTGGGTTGAATGAATTAGTGAATGAACCGACTCACTTGGCAGATCACCAGCTCGCATGAGACTTGCCGCCAACAAATCGGCCGCTATTGTTCTCAGTGTCCAAACTTGAATGCAACACAGTTCTTACTATCAACAATGCGCATCCCATTCCATCCTCGTCGATATGATTTTTGTGACAACCGATTCAATTGGCGGCGAAAATTAGCTGAGGAGGGGAAGGCGTCGCATGATACGTGCCTCCAGCAATTTCGGCTACTCTACTCTCTAAAGAAAGAAACTACAGCTACGCATAGCAACGAGGCGCATTTACATCCATTCTCATTGACAGTTTTGTGATACCGACCGATAGAATTCGAAGCTAAATATCAACGATGGAATTGGATCGCATTGCGTGAGTTGTGACTTCAATCTCTTCCCTGTCCTTGCTTGGTGTCCTTGTAAATGAAGAATCTGATCTTCTGAATTGCAACGAGGTGCATTCGAATTCATCCGCCATGGTATGCATGCCTAGGTTTTTTACTTGATTGAAGGCCAAAATTGCGGTGGAAATGGGTTGCATCGCAAAACACGCGCCTGCAATCATTCGGCGGCCCGTTTTTGGGTCTTTGCAAATTATTCGAACCAAATTTAGGAGAACGTAAGGCGACACATGCAAACGCATCCGCGATGATACGTTTGTCGCAACGTCCGATTTAATTCAACACCGAATTAACGGAGGGATTAGACCGCATTGCATGAGACGTTCATTCTGTCATTCGTCAGCTATTCTTTGGGTCTCTTTGATAGACGAATATAGGCTTCTGAATAGCAGCCAGACGCTTTCAAATGCATCATCGATGACACGTTCGTCGCGACTTTCTCCTCAGTTTGATCAAAAATTAACGGAGGAATTGGGTTGCATCGCATGTGACGTGAGTTCAATCATTAAGCCGCCCCTGTCTTAGGGTCTTTGCAAATGGAATAATACAAACTGTGGAATGGTAACGAGGCGCATCCAAGTGCATCTGCGATGATGTGCGTGGCGAAACTCCTAACTTAAATCCCACCAAAATTTAGCTAAGAAATTGGGACGCATCGCATGAGACGCGCCCTCATTCAGTAGTCATGTTGCTGTGGGGTCTCGACGAAAGATATTTAAATTTATGAATATGCAACGAGGCAGCATCCATTAGGGATCTTTTGTGCACTCTCATTACATGACGACGACGATGTCTCGGTGGTTGTTGCTTTCATTTTGTACTGTTTTCCTCTCAACCCGTCCCACGGTCTTTTCTAGACACAAGAT